>JAPMOQ010004986.1:18676-39059 GCA_026543055.1 Argiope trifasciata | reverse complement strand
CTGACACAACATTAAATTCCCCCGCAAAGATGAAAATATCGCTAAGTCTCATATTTCTCTAGGCAGCATACCCCTGCACCTACCCATCCTGCAACAACCAATAGTCACTCGACTCACTCTGTCACAACCAATAGTTAAGCTAGCTTCACCACACTTTTTCTCTCGCAATGTAACTTAACAGCTCATGTTAAAAATATTAAAAGCCATAGTTGTACAGTCACTTTCAATAAGGGGATAGTCCTATTCCAAGGACGGGAGCCCCGATAAGCTTGCAATCGCAGTCTCAGTCGCAGGTGAAGACCTGGATATAGAGGTCTTGGAGGCTGAACGAAGTACGGCGGTGGTCGACCGAGTAGACCTAAACAGAGAGGTTTTGAATTGAGGTGTCCGGAACTAAGGACTGCTGTGTGGCATTTTCTGACGAAGCCTTTGTCGTAGCCCGCTGTGTCGTGGTCGGGAACGGAGCTCTCCTGAACTCACTAGTAGTCACGTTGTGTGAAGTAGTGACTGTTCAGCGAAGGCAAGATGAGACAGAGAAAGAGTTTCAGCCTGTTCCGGAGAGATCTACCTGAGCGTAGAAAAGAAACCCTTAAAGATTCCATCTCCTGCTGAATCCTGTCTAGCCGCTTTGTGAGCTGTGGACGTTGTCACTACGGAATTTTTGCCTGTGGACTACTGTTGCTATTGTGGGCTACTATCTGCAATAGTGTAGTGCTGTGTGCTGTCCTGTGTGTTCGTCTCGACTGTATATAGTTAGCTCCTGTACATAGTAATGTTGTAAATATTTGTCGTCTTTGTGCTGTCCTGTCTTCGTGCTGTAAATAAATGTCTGTATTGTGTCGTCTACTGAAGGACTGATCATTGTGTCTGCATCATCATCTTCTCACACTGTACACACCCACTATACAGGTAAAAAGAACCCGACGGATTAGGAAAGGAAAATCCGTAACAACTTTCTTGTTCTTTTATTTTCATAGGCTTCGAATTCTTTCTTATTTGCATACTCTTCTTTTTTTCCCCTTTTGACTTCCGTTTGACTTTCATTTTTTACATTTAAAACTTCCTTGCACTATTCCCTTGCTTCTTTGACCATGATTTCCACATATCAGTCACTTTTCATTTTTGTTTCAGGTTATGCGAATGTCGTTTCTGACAGATTAATTTTATTTTGATTAAAAATTGCTTACTGATTGAGTACTTGACTTGTTCAACTTCTGCGAAATATTTCATGCAATATATTTAAAATAATAATTAATAATAATCCCCCCTTAAATGAAAATAAAATGTGTTAAATGTAGTAAACTCTATCTTATTTATCGTTTCTAATCTCAAAATATTATTAGAAACTAGATAACATTAAAAAAAAACATCCTAACATTGAAAAAAATCATTATTATTTTGTAAAAATAGTGAATTACCCAAATTAAAAGCGTAGAAAGCTTTCATTTCTTTATCATAATTTAATTTTAATATATCTTAGATTAAATAAAAATTTCTTAGAAATATTTTATTGTGAGTCAATATCTTTTTACCACGGCATTGTTAATTATATGAAAAGTTTTTTATCATAAGAAAGCGTGTAATCTGAATTCACCTTTTTGTTAAATGTAAAGATCTCCTCATTTCATCTTTCCTCTCACCTCTATTTTGAAAAAATAAACCCATCCTAGCGCATACGCAAATGCGCTAAGTTTTCTTAGGATGTGTTGATAAGCAACAGAGATTGCAGAAAGAAAAACGAATATTGGAACTTTACCTTCTTGATACAGAAAACAATTTTGCTTTTCAAAAACATTTAAGAATAATTTACTGTTGTTATGTTCATCTGTAAAAATTCTCGTAATTAAATAATCTACTGATACAAATAGTAATAAAGCATTTTTTAAACTACCTTTTTATGAAAAAAGTTTAATTTAGGAAGTACTTCATAGAGAGCTTGTATATTCAAAATACGTTTAAGTATTCTGAAAAATGCCTTTGAGAAATCTAATTTTAGAGATAATCTAATCACTTAAGTCTCACTTATAACAACTGAAATTCCATTCCAAAAAATGTCTTTCATGTAGTTCCCTTTTGTTTGATTCTGCATTAAAACAGGTTGATTTGGGTCCTTTAGGAAAAGTAACATTTTATTCAACAAATGGAACAAATCTTCCATTCTAATTTACGCAAGTAGGGTAAATAGCTCTACAGAGACAATTAAGATAAAAAAAGCAAACACAGTTAAATCCTGCGAAAGCCACTAAACAAAATTAATTGGACAAATAAGAAAAAGCATTCCGTATAGGTTAAATAGTAATTCTCAGATAAAATAATCAGCAATCAACCTTTGAATAAATACCACATTCGTGGGATTCTTTTCTCCATTCCGTTTGTTTGAACTGTAGATAAGTGCATGCTTACTTCCTAACTATGTTGTTACTATGGCTGTTTAATCAGGATTTACTAGCAATAAATTAGTTACTAACAAGTAATATAACTTATTGGAATTTAGGCAGCTTTGACTATCTGTCGGTTTGTTAAGATCATTTGCAATTAAAGTTCCTTATTATATGGGTAAGTATTTTTGTCTATATAGGATCTTAAACAAAATATGCTTGAGCAATATGTTTTTTCTTAATAGCCCTTTCTCAATAGAAATAGCAATTTCTTAAGCAATATATTTTTCTTTTCATGAGTATCATAATATAATGAAAACTTGCACAATTTGGCTTTTCTAATAGCATGTCCAAACTATAAATATTAAATCCATGAACCGAATGTTATCTACCTATTGTTTTGTAACATTAAAAGTATGATATTAATATTCACAAATTATATATATATATATAATCTGGAAATTCGATGTAAAGAATGTATATTGAATTTCAACTCTCCTGCTTCAGCACTTTTTGAATGTTCTTTGTCACAGACCGATAGAGTGGAAATCCCCCCCCCCCCCCGAAAACAAAATCTGAATTTAAGGGGTTGAGGTATAATAAAGGGAGATATATTAAAATCTGGATAATGAATTTTTTTTAAAAATGTCTCATCTTTTCTACACTATGTATACGAGAAAGTAAAAACTTGATGAATGATTGCATTCTCTATATCCGATTTTTAATCATCAATCATGATATTGGCAGACTTCAACTTCTTTTTAACGAATATTTTTCTCATATATATATATTTTCTATCATTCACAATAAAAAATAATTTATCATTAACATACAGATGCACTGAAAACTTACTGAAAGGAATGTGCGTTTGAAATTCAAAGAATATTATTTCATAAATAAAAACTAAATCAATTCTTACTTGTTACATTTGAATACAGAAGTCCTCATTATTTTGCATAAAAGGGAATATTTTAGTGTATATAACTCACTATATTTTTCCTGCTCGATTTTCAATTATATATATGCATACAAGAGTGTATACAATTTCAAAAAAATGTATCTTAAAATTATCGTTAGTCATTCCATTATATAGAAATTTCCATACTATTAGAATAAAATTTCTATCTAGACGGTTCTAAACAGAAATACTTTTTTCTGTCTTATTTTCCAAAAATAAGACAGCTCAGTAAATAATGAATTTCGTTCTTTCAAAGGGGCTCACCAAAATTATGAGAGCATAGAAATTGTTAGTGATTCTCTTTCCTTTAAAAAAATACCAAACAAAGAAATAATTTTAATCCAAGATCCTGTATTATTTTCATTGCATCTTCCTTCGTTATACATTTATAATTACTAAAACATGTTTCAAAGAAGATGAGAGCTGCTTTTGTTTTTAAATTTTTTTTGTTTACTTTAGCTTTCAATTTTCACTGCTGTTTATTCATGAGATTGCTTTACCCTTTGGGGGATTTTTTTCATTTTTCTAGTTGCTGAAATTCAAAAGAGAAAATGAAAACAAAAAAAAAATCATTCCAGTTTTATTTCATGTTCTTTGACTAAGTTCGAAATAAAATAGACAACTACTTTGAGAATTAATTTCTTTTTAAAGAACCTCATTTCAAAAATGCAGAATGTTTTAGAAAATCATTATTTGGATTGCTTTTATTAAACTTTCTTTTTCTTCCACAAGTTCCAACAATAATTTACGTTTCCGTAAATTTTGTTAAAAGTGCTCTAAATCTTTCACCATGATTCCTTTTTGAGTAATAAGATAAGGAATTTTCGGATAATTTTTTTCAAACAATAAGATAATGATTCTTTTGAAGAATCTTTTTTTTGAAGTAATAAGGTTAATGATTATTTCCTGATTATCTTTTAAATAATAAGGTAATGATTCTTTTTATGTAGTAAGGTAATGAATGATTCTTTTTTAATTAATAATGTTTCTTTTTAAATAAGATGATGACTTTTTTTTGAGTAAATAGGTAATGAATGATTCTTATCTAAAACATAATGTAATGATTCTTTTTTAAGTAATCAAATAATGAATGATTCTTTTGATTACTCTTTTTTATGTAATAAGGTAGGGATTCTTTTGATAAATCTTTTTTTAAGTAATAAGGTAATGAATGATTAATTTGATGATTCTTTTTTAAGTAATAATGTCATTATTCTTTTAATGATTCTCTTTTAAATAATAAGTTAATAATTCTTTTGATGATTGATAATAATTTTTGATTGTTTCTTTTAAGTAAAGAGGTAATGATCGATTCTTTGCTAATAAATAAATTAATGATTCCTTTGAAGACTATTTTTTGAGTAATTCTTCTCTGATTCTTTCTTAAGAAATTGTGTAATTGCTAGAGTAACCTTTTATTTATGTGAATATGTGAGTTATTTTGTTTAAAATTTTAAATTGAAGAAACTCGTACATTAATTTATGAGATTATATCACTAATTTATTTGTTAAGCATATTTATCTTTAGAAGCATAATACATTCGCACTTTTTTGGCATTATAATATTAACAATCTAACACTTTCATAAAATCAACTATTTTTATGGAGAATATTATAATACACATTCGTTTAAAAAAATTATATTCAATACTTTAAAATGAACACCCATTTGTTTATAATACCATTTCCTTTTTTTAAATTGAAAAAATATTCACATACCAAATGTTTTTCGATCACATTGAGAATATGAATTCAAGCAAACGATTTTTAAGGATCGCTGCTGATTAATTTTCTCCTCAGATATTATTATGTAACCAATTCACACATTTTCGTCATTGTAGATGAATAATAAAGAGTTTGATGATGATTTTCAAACAATTAAATAAGGAATTAGTTTTTTTTTAAATTAATAGAAAATACAAAAATAAACCTAATAAATAGTTGATCTAAATATAAAATGATAACCTTTCATAATTTTTCTAGTGTTCTTCCAGAATTTTACTAATGTGTTCCGACAATAGTAGTTTTAAAATTATGAATTTAGGCACGCGACTTTAAAATTAAAAGATGACCAATTTTCTCTAATGTTTAGTTATATGGGTAAGTTTGCAACATATAAATAATTCATCATAGAAGCATAAGAAAGAGTTTCGGGATAACATTCAGACAAATAAATAATTCAATTTTCATTAATTTTTTATTAATGAAAGACACAAAATAGACCAAATAAATAGTTGATTCTGATATGTAATGATAGCCATTCGTTTTTAAACTTTTTTATTTAGATTTTTTCTGGCCTTTTACAAATGTAGTTTGATATTATGTCTTTTTTTAAAAAGTTTTTTATAACCCTTTAGAAACGTTGGTAAATATTAAATAAACAACTAAAACAGAAATTTAAGAAATAAAGGGTTCTTTGAGAATTGTCTCACTGTTACCTAGCAACTGATTATCGATAATTTTCCTTTTTAAAAGTCTTCTTTATTTGTGCAATTATTTATTTAGAAAAATAAAAAAAATGAATGTAAAAATGATACGAAAGGAAATAATATAGATGTGAAGGTAGCCTTTTGAATTTTGAAATTGCAAAAAATTGATGACTATTGGATAAAAACATAGCTAAGCTTCAGTATTGGCAATTTCATAATAGATAAATTATTTAACTATTTGCAGCACAAAAATGAGATTTTGCACTTTGAAAGGAAATGGACATTACGTAAAGCATTGCTTGCATAAGGATCAAATTCTTTAAAAATCCATTCAGAAGTTAAACAATTTTTTAAAATTGAACTTAAATAGACAAAAAATAATTTATTTCATAAAATGGTTGAAAATTGGATTTATCAAATATGTAATATTGCTTTTGAATTAGCAAAGTTTTTTTTTTTTTACTTTTAGATAGCTAGTTTTTTTCATATTTCTACAGATGAATATACATAAGTATTTTCTTTCCTAGGACTTTGCCATTTTATTCATAGTTGTATTAGAAATTATAATTTATAAATTGAATATTTTCAAATTTTAATTATTGGTTAATATATTATTAAAATCTTAAATTCAAGGTATTAAAAGTTATTTCATGATTTTATTTTTAACATTGAATTATAAATTAAAAAATGGAAATATAAATATTAATTAAAATAACAAACTTTCCACTTTTGGTTCCTTGATCAAAGTATGTTTTAGAAAAGAATATCCATTAAATATTACACTTTCAATAGTTTCCAATTAAAGTTGGAAAATTTCTAAAAACTTTTAAAGCGTAAAAGAGAGACGTTTTCAAATGACAATAATAAAAAGAAAAATAAATCTCCCCTTAATTTCCATAATGAATATTCACTTTTCAGAAAGAAATTTTCGGGAACTATCCCTTGAATTTGCACAAATTTATTTTCCTGTTTCCTACAATCTCCAACTAACACATTATCTTATTTATGAATTCTGACTCCTTTTTTTAATTATCAAAAGATCTTTTTTACTAGAAAATGGAATAATCATAAATATTTACGGCTATAAGTTGGAAACCAAGTACAAGTTTGGCAGATATTTTCATTTTACGATTATATGATGAAATAAAAGATCAAAGGAATTTGGAATTACTGTTTTTGCATCAATAACTAATACATTTTAATGGGATTCTTAAAACGTCTTCTTCCAATTTTTTTGTGAAAATTATTTAAAGAATGATTGTAAATGAAATCCTTTTTGAATTTTAGCCATATATCAAATTGCTTTCTCAATAATGTTAAAACGTATAACTAACTTACTGTTATCTTTTAAAAGTAATGACAAATGTCTTCGATTGTTTAATGGAATACGCATTGCAGAATACGCATCAGATAAGATGATTATAAGAATAACGAATTATGTATGGAAGATGATAGTGAAAATTACTCTAACTGGAAGATAAAACTTATTATCATTTGTCACAATATTAAAGAGATAGTTATAATTATTATTAGTTAGATTAAACTCATAGATTGGTGGAATGCAGTTTATTAGTCCAACCTATTGGTTAATAACTAATATAATTTTGGAAAAATGCTGAGAACATTCCATAGAATTTTCCCAGTAATTTAACATTTAATACTTTTGCATGTGGCAGACAACTATTTCTAGCCTTTTTCAAGAGGAAATAATCTGTTTTTTTGCAATAAAAATAATTTAATTAATTGTCTAACTTTATGAAATTTTGCTTATACAAAGGGTTCTTACATACTTCTCATGTTTTTTTCAGAGCTATCAGACGATATTTAAAATGTAAACAGTAAGTACAGTGGGTAAAAATGTCTCCGTACGCAGATACGAATGCAAATCAAAGTTTAATTTGTCACACAAAATTCATAATGATAAAAATAAAAACTTAAAAATGAGTTAAAACTAATATTATTTAATATTTATTCATATTAAAAGGATAATAATACTGACAAAATTAAATAATAAATCAGAAAAACTCAAAAAATGCAGTAAACATGAAACAAAAAAGTTTCCGTACGGTGCCTAAGCACACGAAAAAAGTTTACAAAAATGCAAAATACATTTAACAAAAATACATTTAATGATCAGTGGACCCTCCTTTGGCCTTTATTACCTCTCTTAGACGTTGTAGCATTACCCCTCCAAGTTTCTTTTGTTGTTTCTAGAGAAATTTTACACCAAATACTACTAATGACACTTTTGAGTTCAACTTTGTTTTTTATGACATATTTTTTAAGTTGTCGGCCAATCTCTTCCCACAAATGTTCAATGGGGTTTAAATCGGGTGACTGGGGAGAGCTATGAAGTTGTTTTTTAACATGGTAAAGGTACCACTCTTGGAAAATCTTAGAGGTGTGTTTAGGATCGTTGTCCTGTTGAAAAGTATATCCAGTTCCAAGAGATAGTTTCTCTGCCCTGGATAATACATTTTGTTTAAGAATAACCAGATATCCATATCGATCTATATTTCCTTCGTTGAATTGCAAATTTCCTACTCCAGAAGCACTCATACATCCCAACACCGTAACACCGCCACCACCGTGCTTCACAATTCCGCGTAAATTCTTAGTTAGCATTTGTTTATTTGGTTTTCTCCACACCATAACTCGGCCATCTGACCCATGAATGCTAAATTTTGATTCATCTCTAAAAAGAATGGATACCCAAAAAGATAATGGCTTGCTTACAGGCTTCTTTGCAAACTCGAGGCGCTTTTTCTTGTTGCACAAACTTAAATAGGGTTTCTTCCGGGCCACATGTCCATTATAACCACTTTTTTTAATAACATTTCTCCCGATTTGAGTTAAGTCTTTAATGTTATAACCAACCATTAAATCAGCTGCCAACTGCGGTGCACCAATTCGTGGATTTCTTGAACTTGGCGTATGATGTTTCTTTTATGCATGCGATTTAATTTTGGCGGCCTCCCGGATCGATCTCTGTGCTCAAGTGAATGAAGTTTACGGTATCTTTCAAGGATATATTGTACAGTAGACTTCGATTTTTTAGTCATTTTACTAATCCTTTTCATGGATAATCGATCTTTTCGCAATTTAATCTCTAATTCCCGAATAGTTGTGGAAACTTCCATTTTGAGACGATCAAGAACAAACATGAACTCAACAACTGTCGATATGTTGTTTTTCATCAGTGATTAACTTTCTAATGTCAAAGATTTGCTGCGGGCCTGTTTTAAACACATCAGAAAGAATTTGCATAATGCGTACGGAAACTATTTTTGCACTGCAATTTTCAATTTACCTTAGATATTGCAAATAATATGCTTTTCTCGTTTTGTAAAAATGAAAATTTATAAAAATCTCTTTCTAAAGACTTATACTAAACACATATAGACAGTATTTAAAGAAAAAATGCAATACTTTACAAATTCAGCTCATTTATTCTTAAATTTAGTGACCGTACGGAAACTTTTTTTACCCACTGTATTTGTTTAAATTCTTAATTGGATAGCTTTTTCTTCTGGACCATAACTTTGTATTGAGAGCTCTTCAGTGGAAGTGGGTTTAGTAGAATGCTCAAAAGTATTGTTTTGCATTCCCTTTTCACGACTCACTAATGCAACCATCGTGGTTAGTTTGAGCTTATAAAGAGCACTTTTTAACCGCTTGCCTGATTATCCCGAGTTATCTTAGGTTAGTATATATTGCCGGTATTTATTCCCGAGAAAACTTGGCGAAGCAGAGTTTGTCAGCACGATTCGTTTTATGACGATTTTACTCGGTCTGTAGGAAATATTCAGTTTTCATTCGCAGTTTGCCAAGTTTTGTTGGTTTTGCGGTTCTTTTGGTGGGACTGGTCGTATGTTTTCACTATTTCATAGTATGAATCTGCATGTGGATAAGTAATGAATAAAGAAGGTCAGTAGCTTTGAAAAAAAAGTGAAATAATGGCGATGATGCAAAATAGTGAAAGCGATGATTTTTCTGGTAGGGATTTCTGTTATTGAAAAAAAATCAAATCCAACTAGACAGTTTACTTTGTGCTCCCTTAAAAGTGATTCCAGTGGTGAAATCAGTGAGAAAAAAGACCAGATATCAGTGTACATAATGTCAAGTATCACTTTGTATTGCCCTTTGTTATTAAAAATACTATACAAAGACTAAGATTCAATTTTTTTTATACGCTGAAGATACATCTGGATAATAAACTAATATTAAAACTAAATGATTTTGCACTCATAAAAAAAGCAACTTTAAGCCTACATATTGCGTTTTGTTTCGTTTTCCTTGTGTTTGATAGTAAAATAAAAATTGTAATGATTTTTTACTTGAAAAAAATTGTAAGGGAAGTGGTTAAAACACCAGAGGTTTAATATAGAATGTGGCAGCATGATTTTGTGGTGTTTGCTCCTCTTTGTGGCACACTGAATGACCAGATTTCTGAAGTTTTGGTCAAAATAGTGAATGGTATGTTGGCGATTTCTTGGCTAATGTTGTCTTTTAGTTTATGAAAGTGTCCTTGAACGAGCAGTGCAGACAAAGAATGCTAAGGCCAATCACGCAGTGAAATATTGTCCTCACCTTTCATCAGCTGTTTTCATTCCTACCCTCAAGAACTGTTCAAGCAAGTTTTTCTTCATCGCAACTTTTTTTAACCAGTTTGAAAATGCCAGTGGTGGAAATATTGTTCGCAAAAGGAATTCAACCAATCTCGAGAAACGTTTGAAGTGACGTCACTTTCGTTGTCGTTTGCTGACGAAAAGAGCGGGCATTTTGTCGTGTGATAAGGCCTTTAGATACTGCCATAAAACACAGCCACAAGGGACCATATCGGGTGAAAGCTGGAGACATTGAAAATCACTTCTCAAGGAAATCAGCCCGAGAAAATATTCATGATAAACTCGCATTGCTGTTCGTGCCGTGAGATCGTTCTGCTGAAACCACACTTCCCCAACATCCATTTCATCCAGCAGTGGCAAAAAGAATTCGTCCAACATTTTCCCTTAGCTAACATCTGTCACTTCAACTTCATCCTCTTCAAAGAGTAGGGATCAATAATCTTTATTCTGGACATTGCACACCAAGAGTTAACAGTTAGTAAGCCTCTACGACAAAAACTCGCTGCTTATTTCCCCAACGCATTCTCGGTAATAAGCAGCGGGAAGAAGAAATTTTCCAAACCCTTCGTTGAAATGAGATCATCCGCACTCTCTAACGGAAACTACTCACTTCGTAGTGGCGACTTCAAGTAATATTTTAAAATTTATTGAGATAAAGAAAGGATATATTTTTTCTATAAATATTGGGCATGAAGCTTTTTCTTAGTAGTAAGTTGAATTGATCTCACATTTTGTCCTTTTCGTAATTTTTATTTCCCACTTTAAAAGAAACATTGCAATAATCCTAATTTGCTACTGAAACATATTACATTTCATAATGTCAGGTTTGTATAATATTTTCTTATACAGCAATGTTGATACTACGCTTTATGCAATATTTTTAAATTATAGAATATGGCTATTTTGCTTTGGAAAATTTAAAAAATTATTCTTTGATTCACAACTGGTTCACATAAGACCTTTTGAAAAAACAAAAGTTGCAGACGGTATTTTTTTATTTCAAATAATAAGCTGTTGCCAGAAATTTCCTTCCAACTTGTTTACATACAACATTTTGAAAGAAGAGATTGAAGCGTAACAGGCAATATTTTTCATTTAAAATATAAACCTCTTGCCTGACATTTTTATTCCAAAAAATTAGTTCATTTTTTTAGTTTTTTTAATCAAAATATTTGTTTTTTATCTAACATAATTCTTTAACTCAGTATCTGTTTTAATTAATGTGCCATAAGTGGAAATATGAGATTTAATTTAATATTAGGTTTCGATGAATACGAAAAAATATGACTGAGTCTATATTTAACTCCTATCGAAAGAAACTTATGAAACAACGAAGAGCTGAAATTGAACTGGAAAAAAATTGAAATTAAAACTGCCGAACGTTAAAGTTGTGCCTGAATATATTATTGTACCAGGCGTTTACTTCATTCAACTTATTGTTGAAGAAAATTCCATCCTATGACTGTCACAAGTCAATAAATATTCTTATATGTGATTAACATTTGAGAATGTTTGCTGCTTTTCATTTAATTTATTGTTGAACTAACAGTTATTGTAGTATTTGCTATGAAACATCCTTTAAATGATTAGTCATGTAAAAGGTAACAATTCAATTTTCACTTTAACTAGAATTCATGGTCAGTATTTATTTGAATAATACATTTGTTATAAGAATTTTGAATAGTTATATCGGTTAAAAACGACAATTCCCTCAAATTCGGACGATACAATTTTAAAGAAAAAAATGTAATTAAGACGTTCTTCTAAATATTAAAAAATTTTTGGTGTTTTTTTTTTTTTGGAAATGTTGTTAGGATAGATATTGAACTATAAGAGTTTTTAATAGATATATCGGTTAAAAATGATAATTCCCTCAAATCGAACGATGCATTTTTAAAGAAAAATTTAACTAAGAGGTTCTTCTAAATATTAAAAATGTTTTGGTGTTTTATTTATAAATGCTGTTAAGATAGATATGAGCTATGTATTTTATCAAGAAAAAGTAATTTTTTTATAATAAAAACTTATTTTTATATAAAAATAAATTTAATAGATCGAAACTTTGTTTTATGTGTGTTGCGACTTTTGCCACTTTACAAGTCCATTGGCAACTATCTGTTTGCAGTATCTTAAGCCGAATGTGTGTCTTCAGTCGAGCCAATTGGGACCAAGAGAATGAATTCGCTATTTCATACATCACATTCACTACCAGTACCTCTTTTTACCGAGGGGGATTCACATTCACAAACCTCATAGATAAAACACAAAAGAAGAATAACCCTGCCGAATTGGGACTCGAACCCGGAACGCACTGATCAAAAGAAAAACGCTATAATCTTAAGCCTAAATGCGGACAGATGAAAACTTTAATACGATTCATAAAAATGAGATAAAATTAAGTTCATTATATGGAATGCCATTTCCGAATTTATGATACTGTAAAAGTACATATAGATTGCCTCTGTGTATGAAGATGATAATTATAAAAGGCTCTGTGAGATTGCGCAATTTGGTAAAGCAAATTCTTTGATAAATGAGAATTGTGACATTATGACAAACATAATCAATAAATTAAACTTAAATTGCTGATCCAAAGCATATTTTATTACAACATCCCTCACCACAATGTTTTTATGAACATTATGAGTTCATCCATCTGTTAGTTTAGTCTAACCAATTATATTTCTAACTACCCGTTTTATATTTTGATATATAATCTTCCAGTTGGAGTGATTTTCACTCTCTTTTTTCATGTATATTTTTTATAATTATCATCTTATCTGTTAAAATGCAATGAAAATTCCATTAAACAATCGAAGACATTTGTCATTATCTTTAAATGATAACAGAAAGAAAGTTATTTCCTCTTTAACATTATAGAGAAAGCAATTTGATTAATGGCTAAAATTCAAAAATGATTTCATTTGCAGCCCTTCTTTAAACCATTTTCACAGGTAATAATCAAAATTGGGGAAGAATTTTAAGAAACTTATTAAAATTTATAAGTTGCTTAAGCAAAAATTGTAATTCCAAATTCCTTTGATCTTTTATTACATCATGCGATTCTAAAAGAAAAATATCTGCCAAAGTTAAAGAAATTTATTTGTTCTCAAATTTATGCTTTCAGCTGTAAATATTTATAACTATTACGTTTTTTAGAAACCAAGTTCTTCTGAAAATAAAAGAAAAAAAAGAATTTCGGATCTGAAACATGTTAATTTCTTATTTAGAGATTATCGCAAATATGAATATAAATTTGTGCAAATTCAAGGAATGATTTCTAGAAAGTTTGAAAAACTAATGCACATCATGCAAATTAAAGTTTTTATTTTTATTTTCGTATTGTAATTCGAAGAAGCCTCTCTTTTTAGCTTCAAACATTCTTAGAAATTCTTCAATCAAATTTCGGGCCTATTGGAAGTAAAAAAATAATAATTATACTTTTCTAAAACATACTCCATTAGTGATTCAAAGCAGGGAAATGAGTTATTTTATCTCCATTTTCATTTTTTAGATTCGTTTTTGGTTCTAAAATAAGCATTAAAATAAACTGTTTTATGATCAGCTAAGTAGAATTCTCGGAGAACACTAGATGAAAAGTTTAAAAGCAAACGACAACGTTTTATATAAGGATTAACTATTTATTTTGCCTATATTTGTGTTTTTTTCTGTTAGTGAAAAATTAAATCTTTATTTGTTGAAAATAATCTTTCATCTCCTTACTATACTTCTACAATAGTAAAAAGTGACAATTATGTATATAACAATAACTTAAATTTGAAATTAAAGAAAATTAATCATGTTTGATCCTTAAAAATCGACTGCTTAAATTAATTTTCTCAATGTAATGAAAATTGTTTCACAAACGAAAGTTTCTGCAGTTTATAAAAGCGATAGAATTTGTGTATAATAATACTCCATAAGAAAATAATATAATGAAAAATATGAGATATATAGCTTAAAATTTATGTAGGCTTGTAAATAACTTTTAAATTATAGTTTTATTTCACTCTAGAATAACAACAAGGATATTATTTTGATAATGAAAACTATAATTAACAAATAAAATAGTAATATTTGCAGATATATTAATAAATGATTTCTTGAATAAAAAAGGAATAAAAAGCATAATTTACAAATTAGCTTTGATAAGGAGGTAACAATTATGAGCTTATTATTAGCGTAATATTTAAAAATAATAATAATAAATAAATATTGTTAGAATTTGTGGAAGAAAAAGAAAATTTAAGCTAAGTAATCCAATAATGATTTTTTAAATCATTTTGCATTTTTGAAATGAGATTCTTTTAAAAGAAATTAATTCTCAAAGTAGTCGTCTATTTTATTTCGAACTCAATCAAAAAACATGAAATAAAACTGGAAATAAAAATTTTCATTTTGTCTTTTGAATTTCAACAACTAAAAAAAACAAAACAAAAAAACCCCAAAGAGTAAAGCAATCTCATGAATAAACAGCAGAGAAAAGTGGAAGCTAAAGTAAACAAAAAAAATTTGAAACAGAAGCAGCTCTCATCTTCTTTGAAACAAGTTTTAATAATTATATAACGAAGGAAAATGCAATGAAAATAATACAGGATTCTAGAGAAAAACTTCTTCCTTTTTATTAATACTTTCTATTATTATTTAAAGGAAGAGGAGTCTCGAGCAATATCTGTTTTCTCATAATTTTGAGCAGTCAATTTGAAAGAAGAAAATTCATTATTTAATAAGCTGCCCTATTTTTGGATTCTAACACTAGAAAAAAAAAATGAATTTAAAACCGTCTAAATACTATTTTTATTCTTACATTATAGAGATCCATATATAATGGAATGACTAATGAAAATTTTAAGAGCCATTTTTATTGATATTATACATTGCCTTGTATATATAATTGAATCCTCAAACAGAGAAAATATTGTGAGATATATATTCTAAAATATTCTCCTTGATCTAAAGTAATGAAGATTTCTGCATCCAAAAGTAACTGGAAGGAATTTCTTTTGGTTCTTATTTATGCAATCATAATCTTTGAATTTCAAACGCCCAGTATTTTCAGTAAATATTCAATGCTTGTGAGAAATGTGTGTTAAATGTGAGAAAAAATCATTTAGAAGAATAAGATACATATCAATATCATGATTCATGTTTAAAGTCGGAAATACAGAATGCGATGTTTCAACCATTTTTTACATTCTTGTATAAGTAATACTGAGAATATATGCTAAACATGAAATTGGTGCAATGGTTGAAAGATTGATAAGGCAATCTCATACAAATGAACCTCAAAGGTAAAAGGTTAATCAAGTTAATTGGGTCGAGTTTAAGTTTCACATTATGATAAATGTGCGCATTAAATTAATCGAGATTTCCAGTGATATAAACATGGAAATCTCAAAAAATTTCATATGTTTTATTTTCCAAACATAAAAAGATTGCAAGCATACAGTCAAAAGCAATATTCCAGATATTTGATTCTGAGCATATTCATCTAAAAGTGTATGCTACTTGTTGTATACCAAAAAACGCATACCAAATACAGCTAAAGCAATTACAAGATTATATTTCTGTTCATTATTTCAATCTCGGTAATAATTTGAAGCCATACTGTGAAACAAACTGCTGTAAATGAATACGTAGGACATCAACTTGGTAATGCTATTTGAGATCAAATTTAAGTTCACAATAACAATATACTTTCTGAAGCAACAATCGTGTTGGCCAAATATGGATATTGACAGATTAATCATACAAACAATCAGATAGGTTAAATTTGTTTAGAAATATTGAAGTTTCAAAATTGATACTTATGATTCAAAGATAACTATACTGATGGAAAAAAAAATCCCAACACCAAGAAAAAACTATTGTACAGAAATGAAATTTTAGGAATACATTTGTCTAAGTAACATATTTAATTGATTAAAATTTCAAGATCACAGGTAGAGCCATTTCAAATGTGAAATGTTGGTACATTAGTAACCGGTGTAACCGCCAGAATTTTGAATGCAAGCATGCAAACGTGCATGCATTGTGTCGTACAGGTGTCGGATATCAGTTTGTGGGATGCAGTTCCATGCCTGTTGCACTTGGGCGGTCAATGCAAGGATGGCTAATGCTGGTTGTGGATGAGGCTGGAGTTGTCGTCCAATGAAGTCCCATACGTGCTCGATAGGAGAAAGATCTGGTGATGTAGCAGGCGAAGGCAACATGTCAACACTCTGTAGAGCATGTTGGGTTACAACAGCGGTATGAGGGCGAGCATTATCCTGTTGGAAAACACCCCCTTGAATGCTGTTTATGAATGGCAGCACAACAGGTTGTATCACTAGACTGACGTACAAATTTGCAGTCAGGGTGCGTGGGATAACCAAGAGAGTGCTCTTGCTGTCATACGAAATTGCTCCCCAAACCATAACTCCAGGAGTAGACCCTGTGTGTCTAGGCCGCAGACAGGTCACTAGCAGGCGTTCACCTGGACTCCTTCTAACCAACAAACGGCTATCACTGCGACCAAGGCAGAACCGGCTTCCATCAGAAAACACAACAGATCTCCACTCCGTCCTCTAATGAGCTCTAGCTTGACACGACTTACGTCGCAAACGGCAGTGATTTGGAGTCAGTGGAATGCATTGTACAGGGCGTCTGGCTCTGATTTGTCCTTGAAGTAAACAATTTGGAACAGTTTGTTGTGTCACTGTGGTGCCAACTGCAGCTCGAATTTCAGCTGCAGACGCAGTACGATTAGCCACAGCCATACGCCAAATACGACGGTCTTCCCTCTCAGTAGTACCACGTGGCCGTCCAGAACCTGGTCTTCTTGAGGCAGTGCCTTCCCATGACCACTGCCACCCATACTCATGCACAGTGGATACATTCCTGGCAAGTCTTTCAGCAAGATCGCGGAAAGAAAACCCACCGTTTCGTAGCCCTACAACACGACCTCGTTCAAACTCAGTGAGCTGTGGATAATGGTTTCTTCGTCTTTTCAGAGGCATCCGCGACTAACATTAACCCACTACGTCAAATCTCAAATGTAAATAAAGATCACGAACCTTACAGCGCTTATTTAAAGCAAACAACATTTGCATGTTCCTAGTGTCGCTACTAGCGCCACACTTACGCGCGTTGCTCGAAATTTGAATCGACTTTCAGATGTGTAAACACATCTGCCAAATTTCGTTTATGTAGCACAATTCCTCCCTAGTGTTAGGATTTTTTTCCATAATAATAATGAATACTCATTTCCATACATTTAGAATCCTTTTTCTCCACGAAAATGAACTAAGACACTACAATGAAAATACATGGCATCAATTTGGTAATGAATATTCTTTTTCAGTACTTTTAGAATTACTTTTCTCCGTGATATCGATCTCAGATGCTGCAAAAAATTGGTGTAAATGAGCATGTGGAATATCAGTTTATTAATGTCAGTTGAGATCAAATTGGCCTTCACAATACTTTCTCAATCATCGGCTGTAAAAATGGATAGTACAACCAGTGACAATAATAATTCAGACGATCCGATATTTTACCTTTGTTGAGAAATAATGGAATTTCAAAATTGATACTTAAAATTCAAAGAGAACTTTTATTGTAAATTATGGATATAAATCTTCATTACTTTTAGAACCATTTTTCTCATTCAAACTGAACTCATGCGCGGGTTATTAAATCAGAATGCTAATGGTTATTAATTATCTTCTGCAACCTGCCACTATTTGAATTGTTACTCTTCACAAGACAAAAGGCACAAACAAAAACGATCGCAAAGTCTTTGAAAGGTTAACGAAACTCTTGAGAGACCTCAAACACGCAATTATCAGTACAAAATAAACATTTATATCTAAGTAATCAATTAAGTTTCGGCGCTTGTTTAGAGGAAACTCGGCCATCCCAAGTTGCCTTCCCGTTTTTGCAACCACCTAATTGGGCCTCTGTTGATTTTCCTCTCGCCGAAAAGATACCCCAAAATGGAATTCCTCTGCGTACTCGCATTGTTTATCGCAGCTGCGTAGGTTAATTAGATTATCGATGCCTTAATTACTTAATGAATGGGTCGGGGGACAGTCGAGAGGCACTCTTTTCCCTTGTTCCCTTATCCCATTCGATGGTTGATTTTACTCGCTCTTCCCTGTTGAATCTCTAGATTAGCCGTTGCCATCGAAAATCACTAATGTGTTGCGTTTCGTAGTCTGATTGGCGCAGTCATTAATCTGTTTAATTATGCGTTGTCTGGAATTCTTCGTCAGGGGCCTTCGCCTCTTGAGTGTCTTGGGGGTTTTAGTATCTAAAAACTGATTTGGAACGAATTCAAAAGATAAAAAATAGGGGAGAAGATGTTATTAATGGAAAAGTGAAACAAAATTTGGCTCACGAAAGAGATTAAATTTATTTATGGAATCATTTTTGAGAAGGAATTTTTATCGATAATGATAAACGGCGTCGCAGATATTCTATAAAGATAATGCAGCTCAAATGCAACATTTTAAAACTTTTTTTAAAATTAAAAAATGAATAAAGTATCTGTTGTTGTATGTACAAGCATCCAATAGTAATATTTTTTTTGATTGATTGCGGATAACATATTCATTTAAGAAATAAAGAAAAAAATTGGCTTTTGGGGGACAGGTGGATTAATACATATTTATTCATAATGACAGAAAAGTTTATAATTGTAGATTGACACTCCCCCCTAAATGTAGTGCCTTTATAACATATATAGTGTAAAATGTTGTGTCTTTATAACTTTATTTATTGTCCCATTTTCAGAAAAAATTGGCAGTGGTAAAGAGGCTTAAGAGGCCGGTTTATTGCGATAGACAAACTAATTAACCTAGTTAATTAACATAGGAAAAATTGATGTATAGCTGACTATTAAGTAATTTAATAAGAACTCTTAATCAATTGGTATATCTCAATAAACCTATCCTTTTAAGGCATTTCCACCGATTAACATATTATACATTTTTCGATAGTTGTTAATTAATTATGTTAATTAACACTGTTAATCAGTTTGTCTACCACAGTAAATCTGTTCCGTTACGTCATTTCAACCGATTAATATATTACAAATTTTGAGATAACTGTTAATTAATTATAATAATTAGCATGGTTAACCAGTTTATCTACCTCAGTAAACCTGCCCCTTTAAGCCATTTCAATTGATACCAATTTTGTGAACATGTAATAATAAATAACAAAATGGGGTCAATTCATGTGACGCAAAAGTCACGTGTCATGTACGTTTGCGCATGGCATTTAAATAATTCATCTGCAAAGCTTTTGTAGATGAGTCTGTCAATAACGATCTCCGCCAAGTATGAAGCGGATTTTTTGTTTACATTTGAAGTTATAACTTTGAATAATTTTTCTTTCCTTTTATTATATATTAAAAGATGAAATAAAGTTCTTTAAAAGTTAAAAAGTGTGATGCTGGTTACTTTAATGTGAAATTGAAGAGTGATTGCCCAATAAAATGTTTTTTTTTTCTTTTAGTTTTTTTTCAACAATGATGCATTGCGTTGTTAGCATTGGAATAGAAGGTTGTAAACCTACTTCGAAGTCGGTGATATGCTACGATCATTTTGAAGAATTTATTAAATGTGTGCCCATTTACTATCTATAGAAAACAAACAAAAAACCCAGTAATTTTGACAAACAATTTTTTATTAAAAGCTATCCGATGAATGTGTTAGAACCGAATGACGTTGTGATGAGATAAAGATTTCTAAATTGGACAAGATATACACAAAAGATGGTTTATATGATTTTTAGTTGATGGCATTAAAATAAAATGCATCATGAGGTTTTACTTCTTTATTAAGAATCTTAAAGTTTTCTTTATCATTTAGTAATTCATATTATTCAGTTATTGCAGTGTTTAATAAAAATGAGTAATCTGTTTATTCGCATTATTGTTTTTTTCTGATAATTATCATTTTTGTTTCTTGTATATAAACTGAAATTAGTTATTATAATATCATA
>JAPMOQ010004981.1:0-10649 GCA_026543055.1 Argiope trifasciata | reverse complement strand
GCAATGAACATAATATTGTAGAGCAGAAAGAGTTCTGTCGAATGATTACTATACACTTGGTTACACAGTGAAAAAATCTTTGTAAAGCAAAGAAAATTTACAAACTTTTTCGAAAACTACGAACTTATTCCCCAACCCAATACAAAGTGCATTTAGGGTTCGAAATATTCCCTAGTTGGATCACAGGTAATATTGTTTGTTCAATATCTAATGTAATTTCTGATCTGCTCGTGATTCAAAGAAAATGGCATTAACCATCAAATTCATGTTATTTTCATTCGGGTTTAATCGTCCTCTTCATTATACATATGGATCGTACTAATATAATTAACCTTCCAGCGGACGCGCTTATATGAGAGATACACTAGAGATGAATTTCGTTTTATAACTTTAGATCTGATGGCACTGGGAACGCCTGTCCTTGGATTTTTTTCGGCCCCCTTTGACCCTAGTTTCAATTTTTGTCATACGTTTAAGGTGTTAATAGGTCTCTGCCAATCAGATATCTGTATTTTAGAGATACGTGCGACCGTTCATGTAAGTTTTTGTCACATCTGATTTTGTATGATTTTACAAATAAATCCGTATTGTTATAGACTGGCGACAGTTGGCAATTGCACTTATGAAAGAAAATGTTGAAAAAAGGCATTCACGTCTCCTTAAAGTGAGCTAAAATTTAAGGTACTAAAGAGAAAAGTCCAAATAGGTATTGAAGAAGTGGAAGATGCTACGTCAGAGAAAACAAATCCAACTCTGAAGACTAGAATCATGAGCTTCAATTGTGAGATTTGAGAGAAATTCATGTTTTTAGCTCACTAAACACATTTACTTAAATTGCACCGCTACAATGAAATAACAATGAAACTATTTTCTTCCTCTTTATATTTAGCTTTCAATTACTTTTTTCCTTTTTATGCATAAAATCTGTATTTTTGCACTTCTATATTTTATATGCAAAATGTTCCGTCAAAATATCAACAATTTCATTAATATTTTTTTTAATCAATTCAGATGACCCGTGGTCATTTTATATTGTTATTGCAATCTATGTTTATATTGTTTCTGCTTCTTTTTAAATAGAAAATGTTTAAAGTGATTGTAGTAATTAATCCTAAGTTATTTATAATAAAATTTTAAAAGTTAAGGTTATGAAAATTTACATTTTACTTTAGCGTATGTGAGAAAACCGCACGACCTTTCATGTTTCTATGACAGCCGCGCAAGCTGGAAGGTTAAATATCAAAACATAATATTACGAGATACGACTACTAGTTTTTCGATATTGCAGCCCATGGCATTTTATCGTTTCCAGTATAATACATTTTCTTACTTTCTCGAAAGTGTAACAACGTTTCATAATTTCTTATATAATCTAAACAAATATTAAATGCAAATATATGTCCTCTTTAAATTCCAACTGCATAAAAATATACGATTGATTATTTTTGTAACAATAAAAAGTTTGAATTCTAATTCAAAATTAAAATCGATTCTTGACACGTTGACTGCCTACTATGTGATCACTCGTAGATTGTGAGGACCAAACCATTCTATGTGATTAGATGACATTTTTTCTACTACAGTTAAGATAGCAAAGAAGAGATCATCTAATTAGATAGATGGTGCTGACATCAGGTGAGGGTAGTGGCAGTGGTTAAAAAGTGTGCAAATATATATTTTTTGAAAAATTTTGAAATTCTGAAACAATTTACAGGAAAATTAAAGAAGCAATAAAAATATAACATTTGCCTGGTAAATAACTTAAAAATCCTTATGTTTTATTGTATGATTGCTCAATAATATTGTGTTATTGAATGAAAAAGTAAAAAAAAAACCTTTATTTTTAACTGATTAAATAATATTTCAATAACATTAAATGCCACCTTTTTCCGTTCAGCGTGTATAGTCCATCTTAATAAAATAAAATCCTAAAATAATCCGCCTGTAAAATACTATTAATCTCGTGAAACGGCACCCTATCGCATCATAGTACTTTTAGGACCATCTGCTTTCTTAAATTCACTAAACTGTAACATTGGTTTATAATTCCATATGTTAAATACATAAGTACTAAACAAAATAGCTCTTCTTTAACTTTTAAGAGAAGAAAAAATTCACTCGTTTGAATACTTATTGACTTATAGTTCAAGCTTGAATTATAGTTCAAGATTAAAATCACATCTTAAAAAATACGCAAAAATAATTTTAGATTTTTTTCTAAATTTAGAAATAGATTGCAAGAAAATTAAAAACGATCCATTAAAAAGAACATTAATTGAATAGTAAATAACTTCTGCTATAAATCATATACTATAATCCATTATAAGCCATTGTGTTTACTGGAGCTATCCCATAGAATTTTTAAACTCTAAACTTTCACTTTGTTCTGAATTAATAAAAATTTAAAAAATAACTTGTTCATAAACTCACATTTTTATTCTCTAAAATTTATATATATATACTGAATTTTTTAGACCTATTATTTTTATATTCTTTTCCAAAATTTCATTATTAATTGCGTTTCTCTTATTTTTATACTTCTCATATTTTCTATAGAAAATTATGGAATTTCCTTTTTATAAATTATAATATAAGATTTAATAAAAGTATCGTAAAAATAATCAAAACCCCAGCTCCCCAAAAGTTGCAATGTGGAGGCTGTTAGTTGTTTCATACTTATACAGAGATGAGAGAAAATGCACACATTAAGTATTAAAACACTAATACCCTAATTTCCCAAATCATTTGCTGAAAGCAAAGATATATTTTTGGAATAATTAGAATAATACAGGAAAAAACAACTAAGAAGATTTTCATGCATTAAAAGATAAAAAAACAATGATTTTGAATGATATTTTTTAAAAAGAAATTTCAGTAAAAGGTATGGTATAATTTGGAAAGAAGCAGTAATAATTTAAAGATATTATCTGACTTGGAGTTTCAAATGAAATGCGTCAATGTAAACAATAATTAGGCAGATGGAAAAACAAGTAAAGGAAAGAATGAAAAATAAGAAGGAACAAAAATTATATACATTATTTTCCTTATTGAAAAAAATAAAGATTTCTTAAAGCATTTTAATTATTTTAAAATGCTTTTTTTAAAAACTATTATGCTGTTTTTCAAGTATATAGTCTAGGTTAAGTATACTATGGCTACAAGTAATGGCACACATGTCGTATTTACTTTACTATATGCGATTTATATGTAAACGGGAACACTATTAAATGTCTAACTATTTGTATTTTATATGTAAAGGGAAACACAAACAAATATTAAACTAAAATTATTTTATATGTAAATGGAAACACAATTAAATGTATAAATGTTTTTCTGAATCTGTATGATTGTTTCCGTGTTATTCAATATTGCAAAGGCTTGGAATTCAGCTAACTTAAAAGTCATAAAAATGTGCACTAATATATTACTTCTAAAATTATTGCTTTACTGCAAAATCTGTCATTTGCTTTTTAAACAGCTAATAAAAACATTTTGCTCATACATACGTTATATATTTAATAGAATTGCTATATTTAATTAAAATCTATAAAGCAATGATAGTTTGAATCAAATTACGTCAACTTTAATAGTTTGTTATTGTTAGACTTATTTAAGGACATTTTAAAGTAAAATTATTTTAGTAGATTTTGGGCAATTACTATGTATTTAAAATACTTAGCTTAACCGCTAAAACCGCTTTGAAATAATACAGTAAGTGATATATTATGTATTTGTATATGTTATCATAACATTTATAATAAAATCTAAGAGATGTGTTTTAATTTTATGTCTTAAAAAACGAAAGAACTTTCATGAAATTTTTAATTAATCTTTTATCATCAAATTACTTCGTTCTTTTCAGTATTTTTTCATATTTTCTTTGAACTTATATTGTGAAATTTTTAAATAAATTATTCATAGGTAAATGATTAAGTTTTTGACTTTTATAATTGCTATTTATTGAACTCGGATAGTTTATCATACGTATTCTTAAGGAGATACATATTAATTTTTTAATAGTTTGATTAAGTATGATTAAAGATATAAATTGGAAATCATCATCCGTACTTTAAAAACTGCCTGATGCTAAATATTTGAAGATAAACATAAAAATATAAAATACTTTGTGAAAGCTAGGACAGAAAAGACATGTATAGATAAATACTTTACTTTTCTTGTAAAAGTTCTTGCAAAGTTTTTTTTTTCTAACATTTTCGTTTTAAAATGATATTATGTTATTTTTTAACATCTAATAAGATTCTTAGTGTAATGGAAGATTCTACATTGTATTTATTTTTCATCGAGGCATTTAAATGAAACTGGAAACATAACTGAACGATTAGAATCATATTTATGTTATTGAATATTCAAAATTATGCTATATATTATAATATATAGCATAATTTTCCTTTGCATTCTTATTATTCAATATTCTAAGCAATTTGAGATCAACTGCTATAAAAAGAATATATATTTAAATTAAAACAAAATTCATTGTTGTTAAATATTTTAAATCTTTTTTTTTAATTTTTAAGAAATATTAAATAACTTTGTAGAATGTCTTGAAAAAATTAAAGTAGATATAAATGAAATTTTATCAATAACAATTGTTTTAAATGACTCAGTTCATTTCTAATAATCCTTTATCTTTAATTACTTCTTGGAAATTTTTTAAAAGAGGAGAGACTTTTAAAGATTCTGCATTGCATCATTATTATCCCTGAACAAGCTATCTCTCATAATAAGCAATAATACTTACTAGAAAGAACATGAAAATGTTACTTTGAACCATTCTGATTGTTTTAAAATAATTAGTCTTTTGCTCGGAATAACTTGTTTAAAAGTAAAAATACTTTAAAATTCTGACAGCCGTACAAGAAGATAAATCTAAGCTTCTCATAAATGTTCACAGAAAGATTTAGTTATTCAGCAAACTAGTATGTTAATATTTTTACACACATGCGTGCAATCAATTAGCTAGAAAACTCACAATGAACCATTTCAAAAGCAACTCAAAGTTAGAACTCAACTGCTATTTATTTTAATGCAAAGGAAACGACTGTCACGCACGTCAGAAAGAATCGTGATTCGTTGTCTTGTCCGTATTTTGCTGACAACGTTTTTCCATTTGCCAGGGCATTAACACGACAAAATGAAACGGTTGTTACATTTCAGGCACGTTTCAGCGATTGTGGCGGATTTCATTTAATCTTAAGAGGCAGTAATTTTCGCTTTCAATTCTCATGTTGCTGACATGAATATGGAAATGAGAAGTGATATTTTTTCAGAGAAATTAATTATTAATTAAGGTATCTGACTACGTTCAAAGAAAAAATTTTGAAAAATTGGATTTCTTAAAAATTATTAAAAATTATAGTTTATTGATGCATTCTCAATTATAATACAAAATACTATAAATGCAACAGAATTATTTGAAATTAAACTATATTTTGAGAAACAGGTACATTTGCAGTAAATTTTAATGAAATTTAACTAAAACTGTTAACACTTTACACAAATTTCTAATGCATCAATCCTATTTTTCTTTGTACACAAGCTATACAATATAATGACAAATGAAATGAACCAAAATGCAAGGAAAATTTCGGGATGCAAAGAAGTTATGGGTCTAATTATTTCTAATATTCATTTTTTTTCTGTAAATTCACAACATAAATTTTTCCAAAAAACCCCTATAAATGAAAAAAAATTTCACTTCCAAAAAAATTTTGATTTATTTCGTTGCCCAAATTATTAAAAAAACACGCTCGAATTTTTATACAAATATCTCAATTAGTTTTTGAGAAATCGAGTTAACGGTGGAAAATTTTAAAGAAAATTAAAAGTTTTGAGAAAATTCAAGTTAAACACAAATCTTGGCTGAAAAATATATGACCCTGGATGACAGTTGAGGCCTTTTTTTTCCCTAGAAAAGATAAACTGTTTTGGAAAGAGGAAAATCTGAACTACAAGAAATAACAATAAAAAAGAAATTCGCTACTGTAGTCGATAAACAGGGTTTTTAACGTCATCGGATACCTTAAGACATTGTAACGTCTTGATCTGGTCCGAGGAAATAAAGAGTAGCGTTTTACAATTAAGTACTTTATTTACAGCTTTAAGTTACAGACAAAAAGTACTATCTAGGTTAATTAAAATGTCTATGTGGAACACCACAAGAATAGTTTTTTCTTAGTTCGAGATCTTTCGGAGAAACTCACGAGAACAGTTAACCAGCCGTCTAGTCTAGCGCAAGTACCGGGATTAGTTCCAGGAATCCACCGAATTCCTCGGGTATAATTTTCTCTCAAACGCTCGGAGTCTAGGTCCCGGCTCCAAAATCCTCGCCTTTTTCTCTCTTCCTTCGACCCTCCCTCCTTTTCCTTCGACTCCCCATTGGAGCATTTGGGCTGGTGATTCTCCAATTGTCGTTTAGCAAAATTTCAATGGTCTAACGTTGACCGCAGGAATGTTCATGGAAAACGGGAAACAAAGCAGGCTGCACATCTGTGAGATTAGAGCACGGGTGGTCCTTAATCTCGTCTCCCTCTAAAGGGCTAGATGTCCGTTCTTAGAAGGAGTGTTCTCCACCTGTCCATCTGTAAGTAATTATATCGCCATAAAACCTAGACATTAAGGAGTCCTGTCTGGAATTGGCAATTATGGAGGGTGAGAAAAAAAACCCACCATGAGCAGGCCGGGAAGAAGCTGAAACATATTAATATACTTTTCATTGAAAAAAAATATTTTTATATATTCAATGCTTTTTATTTTTAAAAATTAAATTCATAGTGACTGTCAGCTTTTTTGCTTGTGTTATAGAAATACGAGGTCTGTCATTTAGACTTCATGTAAATGTTTCAAATTTATTTCAGTACAGTTTTGTTTCATTTTCCAGTTTCAAAGATTTTAATTTGGTTTGGTTTAGGTTAATTCAATAGTTTGAGTATTTATTTTACAATAAGTAGCTTGAATTATAGTTCAAGATTAAAATTACACCTTAAAAAGTATGAAAATTTAGAAATCGATTGCATGAAAATTAAAAACGATCCATTAAAAAGACAATTATTTGAATAGTAGAAAACTAGACATAAATTATCGATACAAAGAAAAATGAATGTTTGTCTGAATGTCTCTTATACCTTTCTAAATCGTTCATCTATTTGCGATGAAACTTGATCAGCTTATTGCTTACATTTTCTTGATGGTCATAAGCATAGTAAAATTATCTCAAATTAAAAAATGAAATTTGAATATTAGCCGCTTCTATTTAACAAGTATTCATCTCCAAATAACTCGCGAGGAGACAACAGATTCTGTAGGAAGGCTAAATCTAAGTTAAAGGCTAAAGGGTAATATTTTGTAGCTATAGTACGCAAGTGCCATGCATCATTCTAAGAAATTTATTACAGATTATGCGAGAAAGTGTTGATGATACCAACCTTAGGGGGGTGTAAATTTTAATTAAATGTTAGTGTTTTTCGCAGCAACATCCAAAAATATTGTAGTACAAATAATTTTCTAGAATTATCGTTTCAACTATATTAACGTCTTTATGGTATAAATATGTTTTTGTTGTATCAATTTTAAAATGAAAACATTTTAATCCCATTTTCTAAAATTAAATTGAGAATTCTCAACGAATATTAAACGAGTCACAAGATCCAATAAATAGTTTCTCCTATTACCATTCTTAAAGAAAATTGTTCTTTCTGAACACGAAATTGTACAATTCTAAAAGAATACACAAATCTCATACATTAAAATGAATATTTGTTTGTTCGTATGTTATGTGCTGCCGTACCATTCTATTTCTGCCCATTCTATTTCGAAAAAACATAGCCAAATTATTGAATGATCATTGCATTTATTGTTATTTCTTTCGACAGCAGCAATATACTGTATATCAGATAGTATACTATAAATCTTTATATGCCTATATATTCTATACTATAAATCATTATGTTTACTGAAGCTAACCCAGAGATTTTTCAAACTATATATTTTCATTTTCATCTCAATGAATTAAAATTTTCCCAAACGCATATTTATATCTTCTAGCATTTATATAAACAAAATTTCATAGACCTGGTTCAAATCATCCATCATCTAAAACACCAATCAACAAACATACAAAAAAAACTTTCAGAAGAAATTGCGAAAAAATACTACAAACCTGAATATTTGTCTGGTTATGAACTAACCTTCTGTTAGTGTATCATGATTTATCAGCACCTTAGTTTAGTTATATTAACGCCACGTTTTAACGCTACGCTAGAATTATTTTGGCACTGACCCCGTAATCTTGAATTGAGGGCAGACAGCATAAACGACAAATTGGCACTCCCTCTCCAAACTTCCACACTCTGCCTGTGGGATAACGTTCGACCCCGACAGATTCAAAAAGCTCCAGTTCCGTTTACAAGACTATTCTTAAGTAGAATCGCGTCTCGAACTTGCAGCCTTCTGGTTTTGAAGCCGTAACCTTAACACCTGGAAACCGCGGTTTTTCTTTTGATTTGAAATGTAATAGCAGACATTGAAACTCAGCAGAATTTATTTTAGTAGCCATTGCCATTTTTCCTCACATAAAAAGTTATTTCAAAGAAAACATAACAATTTCAACTAAGTTATTGCACTTTTCAGACAGCTTAAATCTCCACTGACAGATTGGCAAAATAATTCGCGTGATAATAATACAAACTTATCTTAGTAAGGTACCCTTGTCACAGATATTATTTTTTAAATTCGCATTTTATAGTTCCTTTCAGGTTGAACGTATGAATGAATGTGTTGTTGAAATGCATGAATTGTATTGTTGAATTGTAAGAATTGTATTGTTAAATTGTATGACCAATAACAATTTCTTTTGTTATTGATAAACGGATAATATATTTGATAAATATCGGTCATTGAAGACTAATGTGTGTTTTTCGCATTTTTACCATTTCCGTAAACAGGTTTAAAATGGACCACAGAAAGAATTTATTTCTTTAAAAATTCGACGTAGCTTTTGTAGTTTTCATTGATACATACATATTTCATAGTGGTTTTTCTTTCCATTGTTCGCCTTTAATTTTATATGGAAAAACTTCTATAAATCTATGAAATTTTTTAATAATCTTTTTGCTAGAATTTAGGTATGCGAGATAATTTCTGAGAAGAAATGTAATATTGTTTAAGAATTTCTTGAAAAACAAAGATTTTTTTCACCTTTAGTTATTGAAAATAAAAAATTCCATGTGAGTGATATCAACAAAATATAATAAAAATGTTTATATTCTTCTATTTCTATAATTTCAGTACATTTATAATATTTTTTTCCTCTTTTTGTTTTAAAGATACCAGGAAGCATAGTAGCTGAGCAGAAACCATTTGAACATGAAAGCACATATTTGCTATAGAATTTTTTAGAATGAGATTTACATTTTTCTCTTTCCTATAAACGTGCTTAAAACTGTCCACTGAAATATTTTTTTAATTTGCAGAAGTTTTGGATTGCCTTCATAATTTTTTATCGATATATATAATTTTGATTTTGATTTATCTTTCTATATTTCATAAATAGAATTTAAAAATTTTTTTATTCTTCTATTTTGGTAGATTTCTGAAAAAAAATGCAATATTATTTTTTTCATTATATGAAAATCAAATTTTTATTAGAAAATTTATAAAAACTATGTAAAAGATATTAACAAAATACGACAAAAAATTATATATTAGCCCATCAGGACATTTACATATGCACAAAATAAGGAGAATATGTAGTGATTATTTTCTAATCCTTAACTGAGGAGAGGAGGTATTTCAGACTTCTAAGGATAAGCTTTCTGTCACTCCTATTATATTTTAAGCTCAATCGAATGGATTAATTCTCCGTCTTCTTGTTTCGTGTATATCAGTACAACTACACTTTTTCAACCTCTCACAAAGGATGATTTTAAAAACATTTCAGTTATTCCTTTGCACGACGTCTGTGAGATAACATCGAATTTTAGGCCTCGAAATATCATCTAATTTAGTAATGATGCTCCAGACACTTTTGAATGAAGTAGTAAAAGATTTTAGTGATAAGTGCAACTGTACAGAAATTTGCAAAGGCGCTGAATAGAATTTCGTTCAATTGCAATTACTTTTTTTAAAAGATAATGCATTTCGAAAATTTTCAAAATCATAATTATATGTAAGATTATCTACAGAATATGTTATCTGATTTTCATGTGAATGCTTTTATTTAAAATATTAATTTAAATGTAGAGAAAATGAAATCTTTCCCTAGTAGCACACAAATATTGATCAATATTGTTTAATAGTGTGAAATATTGTTTAATATCATATCATATCAAATAATATTGTAAAACATAGCTCAATAGATAGTTCTACATGAAACCTAGTAGCACACATATGATATTGGCCCATAATAGAAATATTGTTTAGTATCATATAATATCGAAGAATATTGTACAATACAGTGAAACAGACTGTGCTACCTGAGCCCTAGTAGTACACAGATATTGCACAATAATATATGACATTGAACAATATCGTTTAATAATGGGGAATATTGCTTAATATCATATAATATAGCACAATAATGTACCGTATATGAGAGTAGAAAAGAGTGTGCTATCTGAACCATACTAGCATGC
>JAPMOQ010004973.1:125664-149788 GCA_026543055.1 Argiope trifasciata | reverse complement strand
CGATGATCACGCGTATATAAGGAAACACATAATATGTATATTCAAAATGCTGAAATTGTCTCTAACAAACAGCAAACTAATAATACCTTTCCCTAGTAGCATATAAATATTATATAATATTGTACGACATTGATCGATACTCGCAAGGTTGTTTAATACTGTGGTATATTGTTTAATATCATATAATAATGAAAAATATAGTGCAACATACTGTGCTACCTGGGTACTCTAAAAACACGCAAATATTGTACAATATCGTATATTGATCAATATTCGCAATATTTTAATATTGTGGAATATTGTTTAATATCATATAGTATAGCACAATATTGTAGTGCCTGCTTGCACCAGTTTCATATCAACACTCTAGTTGAAGTGTTTACAATAAAAGGGGCGTAAGTGTGCTTCTCCACATTCCAAACATACCTATGGTTTGCGTCATATATGTTAAGTATTAATTTTAACTGTAAAATAAATATGCAAAGAATAAAAAATACAAATAAAATAATTAAATAAAAGCAAAAATAACATAAAAAGACAGTGCTTTTTCTGTAGAATGCAGAATATAAATCTGTCGTGGTCACAAAGTCCTCCATGTCGAGAATAATACCACAGGGAAAATTGGGGAATTTCAGTCTGATTGAAGTCTAAATTACGATCTGTGGGCGAATGAATGAAAAGGCAGGAATGCAAGTCCAAACCGTAAAAAGGGTTTTGACATTTGAGTGACAAACCGTGCGTGCTCTTGGCCCTAGATGGGGCCACTGAAAAAATTAGGATACACACCTTATTGGCTCAAATGCTGTGTAAGTCTCAGTGGCCCTCTTCAATGGGAAGTGCCATAAGAAACTTCACAGTACATGCGCTTGCACACCCCTATTTGAAAGAGAGGCGCATTCCCATGCCTTTCAGATAGCACACAAATGAAGAACAACTTTCGCCCGAAACAGAAAAGCCTAGATCATGAGGAAGACAAGCAACCCCTATGACAGGACGCCAACTAAATTCTTCAGTTTTTGTAATAATAATATTTTTTTATTTATTTAAACTGAACAATTGCCCTTGGGGGTTTTGTTTCTGTTAACATTTATAGCAAATGTAATTTAAGTCTTTATTCTCGTAAATACTTTACCATCAGATTTTCAAATTTATTTTTGAACCATTATTTAAATTTTGGTACAGAATAGATGCAGGAAGAAGAGAGCTCTTTTTTAATTAATTAATATAATTGAATAAACTAAATTATTTACAAAAGAATGTTAATCTTATTTTTTTTATCTGATGCTTTTTATCGAAAAAAAGCACATTATCCTTGTTCTTTCAAATACTGTTCGAAAAAACAATGATATACTGCAGTCATCAGCCGGATTTGAACGGTACTTTAAAGCATCATTGGTAAATGTAGGATTAACCGAATGAGTCAAATGGAGTTGGGCAGAGGGAGATCCACAGATAATGAGGGTCCGACATCCGATTCCACCTGCAGACACTCTAGAGGTCCTTTCTCTGGCGTGTTGTGGAAGTTGAGATGAGATGTTCCATTTCCGCCATCGCCCTTTGATCAACATAAAAGAGGCTCATTAGAGATTCAACCAATTAGCAGGCTAATGGCTTGTTAAATTATTTCGATAATATTTTGTGCTCGAGCATGACTAATATTTCTAAATATTAACTGCAATGCTTTTAATTCTTAGTTAGATTAATTAGATAATATTTTGTAGTTTTCGATGTCAATTCCAGCAGCTCAACAAGTATTCGAACACGACTAAGATTTCTAAATTGATTTCTTATAAGAATAATTTCAATGCTTCTTATGAAGTGAATTTCCTAAATTGCCCACTAGCCCTAACCAATCTATTGCCATATAACAAACTTAAAAAAGTTTAGAAAAATAAAAATTACCAAAGTTTTATTAATCTACAATTATAAAACTAAATTAAAGTGAGAAAAAACAAACAAAAAAGCCCGTTTACGTTTGGTGCTGAAGCCTTAACAAGAGAAAGATAAAAAAAAATAATAAAAAGTATACATCTAAATGTAAGAATTAAACAAAAAATTGCAGTTTATTTATAATAACGTGTCGTTTTAAAGCAACACTGGTGCTACTTTAGGATAGATCTCGTAGTTTTCATTCGTCGTTGGATGACATCTGAGCTGGCACCTCCTTCTACAAACTTCCACACTACTCCTCTAAGCATAAGAAAAAAAGGTTTAAAGGGAGAATATAATGGAATAGGATATAATATTTTGAATCACTTTTATACTACACAACTAAAAACCAAAAGATTTACATTTTGAAGCATTTAATAAAAGTTAGTTTTTTTATATCTATGAATGGATTTGGAATAAAGAGACAAATTATATTCTATACAAAATGTCCATGGCAAAAGATGGTTGCAGCCTCTCGCAGAAGACATATCCGACTACATCTAGCAATCCGCAAACTATAAAAATAAAGGAAATCTTTTAGTCTTCATTTAATCCAAATTTTTTTTAATATATAAACATGCCTTGTAGTTAAGGAATAATCACATTTTTTTCCCTCAAGGACACATTTTTGCTTTTTTCTTTCATTCACTACGAATCTTCCCTGCAGGAAATTTTCCATGAAACAAATGAAGATATAAAAAGAAAACCTGAAACAGAGCCTTAATAGCAATAAATGTAAAAAATATAGGTATTTTTTTTCTATAAATTAATCTTGTCTTAATCGATTTGTTCTTGTCATTATCGAAGTTTGTTTCTTAATTCTCAACATAATAAAATCAGAATCAAAGATGATACGATTTGTAATTTTATTATACTTCTGTTGACTTCCATGCAACGCGAAGGATATGTCCTGCGCAATAAGGAATCTCTTTATAAGGGAACAATCTTCCTCATATCCAATTTATGCAAGTTCAAGCATGTCTCAATTAACTGTTAATAATAATAACTTAATAATTGTTTTTACAAACTTCTGTTTTTTTTTATGAGTTTCACAGTTAAGATACAAACAACAACACAACAAACATTTCCCTTTCAAAACAAAAATATCAGAAATTATGTGAAAAACTTAGCATTTATTTTACATGTTATATGGGGGTTGTTTATCTTGTGGGTATGTCGCAAATTTTTCCTCCCTAAATACTGGGATCCACTGAATGCTTTGAGAAATATTATCGAAGAAGAAACACAAATGGTTTATCTATACATAATATAAAATGAAGTCTCCTGAAGTCTGTATGTTGGAAGCACAACTCGAGGAATAATTAAGGAATATCGGAGATATTTATGCCATTTTGTTGAACATATTTATTGGGGAAGGTTTTAGTACATTAAAGTCATATTAAAACAAAAAAGGAAGTATTATAATTGTGATTTTAATTATTTCGCGCATGCGCCAAAATCCCAAACTGAGCATATGCAAATAGCAAAAACTGTGGCATGCACATACAATACAATTCACTGTTTACATATGATGTTAAACATCGATTAAAATCTAATTATGTCTAAAAGAAGGAAATTCTACCGCGGCCGGAACACATTCAATGCCAAAATGCCTCGTATGTTGCGCCATAACGAAAATGAAGCGGAAAGAAACGTTTGGTTAGTGAATACCAGACAAAGAATGCCCCAACTTAGGGAAGGAGAGCCTTTTAACCAGCTAATTAACCATATTTCATTAAATCTCACTGCAACTGTATTGCGGAGACGGAACGAATCTCTTGAGGAACGAAAGGATCGCCTGTCTGCTGACAGAGAGACATTTCAGTTGGAGACAGAAGAGAAGAATTGAATAAACAAACATTTAAAACAGTTTCTCTATTGTATATTTTTAGCGGATTGTTTTGTCTACTGACATATCATGTTTTTACCTTTTTTACAGTCTTAATATTTCTGAATGTGTGCTATAATAAATTCTTTGGTAGCTATTTGTGATGATTTCCAAATATATATTTCTTTGTTTGTTTGATGTTGCGTAACATCGGGTAGAGGCTAGATTTCAGTGTAAAGCTCGTTTTTTTTTTCTTGGATACTATGCCACGAGCAACACTGTGCGGGTGCTTCTAGTATAAAATAAAAAGTATCTCATAATCATGAAACATCAAGTCTTTTTCATCAGAATTATTTGTGAAGTGGAAAAGAAATTATAACTATTTCGTAATAAAATCAACTGCAATAATCTCTCGTGGGGTAATTTTCATTCTGTAGAAATAATCAGAAATAACAAACAATTAATGCAACTTTAAATTTGTATTTCATTTCTTTATATTATATTGTATTAAAGTACTTGTTCGAATCAAAGAATAATTGTTTTACTCTATTCGTTCATATTCTTATTTCTTCTTTTACAATACTACTTATTCCTGCTACTTTCAACCAAATATTTCGAAACTCCAATTTATATGACGTATCGACTGAAATAACGTAATTATTGATATGCAATGACCATATTTGAGAGCCTAAAAGCTCCAAACTTCATAAAAGTAGATATTTTAATCACTCAGTATAATTCACTGAACTTAACAGCCAGTCGAGTTTCTGTCTAAATAATTAAACGTACAAATATAAGAGATAAAAAAATATGCTAAATTTGGTGAGTTAAAATATTCAGAAAAAGTGTTACAAACAAAAAGTTACTGAGTGCAGATTTTTAAATATGAGTGAAATGACTCCGATTAATATTAATAACTTCGTTATAAAATTTGTGTTTATTCTTAACAGCATAAAAGAAAATCCATCACACAGAGTTATTTTGTTGAATAAAAAGAACATCTTAAAGGTTTTCACATCAACATTTAAAAAACATATTAAACAAAAACATTTTTGTAATGTATTCAATTATGAAAATTATTATATGTGAAGAATTTTATTTTAAAAATTTATTAAATCTTTCCAGGTATCTTATACATGCAGTTGAACAATTTTATTCTAAGACAGTTAAAAAAACTTATATATTCCTGTTTTTTCAGGGGAAGAAAAATTTAAATAATTATTAATTATTAAGAAAAAATGTGAATAATTAAATAAATCAACAGTTATATCAAAATTAAAACTGTCTTTACAAATCTTTTTTTTTTGTTTCTGTGCAATTTTTACACCGAGTTTTGTTAAATTCTAATATGTTAAGAAAATGTGATTTTGATTTAAATCATATGAAATAAAAAGGAAGAAACTCAACTATTAAAGAGAAAATAAGTGCATTACCCATTAAGATACACACTTAAAACTTCGAACCTAGTTCAAAATATCGAATATTTTTATTGCTTCAAAATGTTCTCTGATCCCTTAACTTTCAAACGATACCAAGATGTTGTCATTAGTCTGAATATTTATCAAATTATAAGGATTTTTCTCGAGGTACTTTCACTAAAAATCCTAGTTTCAGTTTCTTTTAAACTCATTTTATGAAGAATGATATAGTTTCGTTTTGTTTTCTGAAACTCATTTTATAAAGAATGATATTTTTCAACTCTGTTACTTCTTTCAAACAATCATTACTCAAAAATAAATCGACAAAATACAATTATTTGTATACCAAAATAATCTCTAAGAAATAGTGGATGTGTTATTGCTCAACCAATGTTATATTTATAGAAATAAATTTTTAAGAGTTACTTAAATGTTAAAATGACAGAAATAATCTCACTTTTTCTATTCATCGTTGATGACAAAATATTTATAAAAAAACTATGTATTTTTATACTTTGATGAAGGCAGACCACATGAAGACTCATATTAAGCATCGTTTTCAACTAGACTGGAAACAAATTAAAATTCGAATTTAACTGTACAAATTCGAATTTAAGCAAAAAATATGCAAATTACTCATTAAATATTAATTACTTAATTAATAATTGGTGTAATATGGTGTTTTTCTGACTGAAATGAGTTTAAACACATATTAATGATCTACTATGAAAGAAATGGACTTATAAACTTAAAATTTAAAATAAATTTTCTAGTATGTACGCACAGTTTAAAAATAAAATTACAGTTTTGTATTTATGTCATTTATTATGAAGCTGTTTAAAAACATCAAAAGCTGTTTTTCAAAAATCAAAAGTCGTTGCTGTTGAAAATGAAAATCTGTTTGTAGTTGCTTTAATTTTTATTTTTTAATATAGAAAGAGTACATACAAAACGAAAGATTGCGCAATTGTCAGTAAATCGCACCTCAATGATTATGAGTTAAATCAATGAATTTCCACATTTCATAAATTTCTCAATTCGATAAGTGTATTTTTGAAATTGTGTATTGCTTTGCTTTCTGCGCTATCCAAAATCACTTTCGATGAGACAATTGAAATTTTATGTCTGACTTTGAATCTGAACTGTACAAAAAATTGGCGAAATCCAATTTGAAAAATTGTTGTTGAAGAAATGTTTTGTTTACTCGTTCAAGGACAAATAAAATTTATAACTAAAAAATTCTTAAAAAGTGCAGAACTTAAAATTAATTACATGATTTTATTATAATGTGAGAACAGGATATTGTTTCAGCTTGAGGTTTTTGGAGTCTCAAAATTTGAAGGCAATAAATTGGCTATTTTTTTCCATTTTATTTTATATTGGCGTCGGCTTCACTCTATAGCTTTTCAATTATCTATCATCTGATGTTGTAGTTTTTCCCTTGGAGATCACATTATTATTGGCTAACACACTCAATGTTTTTTTTTTAAATAAACCAAATAATTTTAAATATTTTTTCTTTAATTGACAAAAAATGTTGGTTAAGGGATCATTTTTACTTATTAAAATAGGGTTATTAGAAAATAATGGAGAAAGTTTTCATGTTTGGCGTCATCTAAAGTTACAATTTAATTTCCAATTATATCTCTGAATTCTTACGAATGGTCTTAATAAATTTAAGTCCTTAATCAATTTAAAACGGTTTGTAAAATCTCATGATTGTTTCAAACTGCTTAATGACACATTAATTAAGGCAAAAAATAACTTTAAAAAATTCTAATGTTCTCACATTATTACTTGAAATTTTCACTAGTAGATTTCATTTCTTTAAAAAAACATCAAATAAACATTGTCTTATATTTCTTATTTAATTTTTATTATTTATTCTTATTTTATAAGCAACTAAAACTATGTCATTTTTAAAAAAATTATTTGCAATCAGAAAAATTCGAACTTGGTTAGTTTTCTCGATTGATTTTGAATTGCGGCTTAAGGCTTATTGTTTTTATACCTTTAACAAATTTTGAACCAAATCATCAACATCATTTCACTTTCAACACTTAAAATTTTAATAAAAATTTTAAAAATGGGGGCACATGAATATTACAGATAAATATTGATTAATTCCTAAATCAAAAAATCTCTAAATGAACTGAGCTCTTGCAAGTGTTGTTAACCTTTAGAATCAATTGAGTTACAAAGATTAAAAATGTGAATGATTTGAAAATTAAAAATCCAATAGCATATTATTGAAAGAAAAAGTTTGATTAAAAAATTGAAGATTAAAACTAAACTGTGAAAATGTAAATGCCAAAAAAAGGTCCTCTGAATGAAACAAGAATTTTAATTACATTGAAACTTTTAAATTATATCTTTAATTATTTTTAATAATATAATTTTCAAAGCATAGGAATTTTCTGCATCGAGTGATATTTTTGCGGTGGCATTTTATTTCGGTACATTACTTTTTTAGGGTTTAATTTTAAAATCCATATTCTTAATTTAAAAAAAAAAAATTCCCTTCAAAGGCATAATTATTTGAGGAATGGTAATTTTTTTTCGATTTTCATCGATTTTTTTTTTAATTTCAATTTCTTGCTATAAATGCTAAGGAATTCTGAATGCGAAAATTTTCCCAGTTTCAGAATCTTCTGAACTATGTTTTTTTTTTTTCAGATCGAAATCTCCTTACTTTTTCATTTCAATGTCTGGGGATCATTATACGTAAATTCAGAATATTCTCTACTGGAGATGACATAATTATTAAAATTCTAAATTAATATTGGCAGATATTCTCTAAAAATTTAAACATTTATTAAATAATATAAAAAAATATTTATTTAAAATATTAATTAAAAAAATCAAAATGTAATCATATTCCAATCAATATCATTATTTGTAAAAAAGACAAATTAATCAAGGGATTAATTTTATTCAAAATGAATTTCGAAATTTCAATTAATTTTTTTTTCACATGAGCTAAAAATAGATGAAGAAATTAAGTTAAGTTAAATGAATCTTTTTTTAAATTCTTGCATAGATATTTCACAATGTATTTTCAATAGACAAAATTCGAAAGTAAATTCTTTAACATCTCTGTAGTGAATAATTAATTCATTTCTAACCTTTATATAAATAAAAATGAAGGCTAGTCTGTATGTCTCTTATGCGCTATCAATTCCAATAAAATTTTGGCTATTTATTACTTGCCCTTAAGAGATGGTTATTAGCAAACTAAAATTATCTGATACCAGCAGGTGACCGAGCTCCCCTCGGAGAAAACAGGTATCGAAGCTAACTCGAAGATTTAAATTTTCAATTGTGATTTATCAAAACAATACATGCCATAAGAAAATTTGTGTAACCATTGGTGAAAAGATAACCGGTTAAAGTGCACTATTGTAAACTATTCTAAACAAAGTTAGAGTTTGGAAAGGGAACTATTCTATACAAAGGTAAAGTAAAGGTACAGATTGAAGTGTGTTGAAGTTCAATATTTTTGACAAATTTATTTAGAAGAACCAAACATATATACATACATAAGAAACATATTATAAACCTATAACAGCATAAACATAAAACTTTATTAGTTCGCCATATTGGCTATAGATGGCAGCACGTTACCGCTTGAAAATTTAAGTAGCCATTATGGCGAACTAATAAAGTTTGAAAATATCCTATCTGTAACTCCGAACTGCTCGACCGTAGCGCTTCAAAAAAGGCGCCAATCGATTCCTCTTGGCCAAAAACCCCAGACCCCCAAGTTTACCGGAGTTTATTAATTCTGGGGCGATTTTCGACTTGGCAGCCATTCCTCGTATTATAGTATTAGATATAAAAAATATTTTCCGATTTTCTTATCGCATCTGCTTATCATGGATTGACCACCCAATAACTCGCCAAGGAGACGCAACAAATTCGATAAAGAGGCTAAATTCAGGCTAGACGTTAATATTTCGGAGGTAAAGTACGTAAATGCAATGCAAGTCTTTCTCTGAGGTAATTAGTTTATTAGAGAGTAAGCGAAAAAGTTTTAGGGGAACCAAGTCTATGGGTTTGAAATTTTAACTAAACATTTATAAAATTTTAATTTTAATATAACGTTAAGTAACCTCCAAAAATATTCTAGTACAAATAATTTTGCGCTATCCTAGCTTCCTAAAAATTGTCTTTTCAACTACATTAAAGATTTTGTGGTACAAATATAATTTCTCTGTTTAATCAATTTTAAAATCAACTTTTTTAATCACATTTTTTAATATTAAATTTGGGTATTCTGAACGAATATGAAACGAATTACGAGATACAATAAATAGTCTCTTTCATTACCATTCTGAAAGAACACCAAGTATTACAATTCTAAAAGAATACACAAATAATGTAATAAGAATACAAATATAATATATGAAAATGAATATTTGTTAGTAGAATAGAATAATAAAAATAGAATAAATACTATTTATACTTCTCCTTTATATATGCTTCATTTAAATGAATGTATTCATTGCCGACAAGAAAATAAGTATCATTCTTCCTATCATTCTTAAGTAAACAAGATAACTATTTCATCCAAAATTATTTCTGATGCTGCAGCAACGCGCCTAGTAACAGCTAGTTAAAATTAAATTTAAGAGCTAAAACGTAGGAATAAAGTTTATTACTCTTATGAAAACTTTTCGTTAAAATTTATGCTGAAAATAATCAGGATTCAAAAAAATTAGTCAAACTGGTAGAGTTTTTTTCATATTATTTATTCATACAAGTTTGAAATATATTTGAAATTTATATCCATGTACTCTGTTATTTTAATTGCCTATTTTTATTCTCTTTCATTCTTTTTCATAAACATTGTACCGTAATTCTCCTTCAAAATATTTCTAGATCTAGTAGTAACAAAAGCTGTTGATTCGCTTGAATGCTTTAATCCGCGCAAAGCAGAGTCCCTAGAGCTCGGTTCATAAAAAAGAGATCTTCTGATCAATGTTTTGTTAGTCCGAAAAATGAATATGTTTTATTAGGATTAAAATCCTTTTCCACTTCTGTTTCGCAGAAATTGAAAATATCCTAATTTGCATCAATTTTTGGGGGAGAAAATTTTCTCTGCTGTGAACCACAGGCTGGACAGCTCTCATAAAAATAACAAATAGATGAAACAAGATAATCAATCGATCATTCATAACGATTTCATCTGGCCGCGGTGGTAAGTTCTCGGATTCGGAACAGGAGGGTTTTAGCTTCAAGACTCTGTTCCACCGAAGAGGTGAGAGAGTCTCTTGTAAGTTAAATATGTCAAACCAAACGTCCTCCCACTGCTGTTTAGAGAAGGATATCAGTTCAAGTGTCATCCTTGTCGTCTGGCAGGGATTCAAAATTACGAGGTCCACCCCCAAAATAGCCCTCGTGTTGCTTTATAACGGGATATTAATATAACTAAACTAAACGATTTCATCTGTTATGGAAATGAAATTTAGAGTGATAAGTGTGGCATATCTTTTCTATGTTAAATAACAGCATTTTTTTACTATAGTACTTAGGTACAATATAGATTTACCACTGTACTATAGTACTCAGTTTCTTTCAATTTTATTTTCTTATAAAGTTGGCATTGTTGCGAATTTTAGCCTCCGGGTTTGATTATGTGAAGTTGGTGCTTGGTGTGGATTTAGCTTAGTTTAGTTATATTAACGTCCCGTTTCAAAGGAACACGAGGGCTATTTTGGGACGGACCTCGTCATTTTGAACCACGGTCAGATGACGAGGAAGACACCTGAACTGGCACCCCCACCCCAAACCACACCACACCAGTGGTAAGGACGTTTCGACTGACAGATTTAATGAATAAGAAACCCCCTCACACGACGGTACTTAGGTGGAATATGGTCTCAGACCTGAAACTCTCCGGTTCCGAAGTCTTACCACCCGGCCATCACGGCCCGTGTATGGTGTGGAAAACATAAACACAAGACGACAGTTATTTACACGGAGACGAGACAGCACAAAGAGGACAACAATTTACAGCCGAGACGAACGCACAGCAGCACACATTAACAATAGTAGCCTACAAATAGTGGCAACGTCCACAGCACACGAAGCGGCCAGACAAGATTCGACAGAATAAGGGATCCTCGGAGCTCCAGACAGCTGAAACTCTCCTCTGTCTCTTCTCTCTTTGGCTGCCGACTCACTACTTCACACAAGACTGATAATTCAATTCACCCTGACTCAGACCGAGACTACCCGTAGCTTGACCTTTACGACCTTTTATTGGCCCCGAGAGGTGGGCCTAGAATTTTGTAGACCAATAAGTACGTATCTCAGTTCCAATAGGATGGATCACGAAAATTCTCGATGTTTCCAGCATTAACTATTTTGTTTACAAAGTCGGCAAATATGTCGCTATGCTCTGGGATTACTAATGCACAGTCGATCAGCCCTCACATGACTGATAAGCACCGCGATGGCCAGGTGGTAAGGTCTCAGCTTCGGAACAGGAGGGTTTCAGATTCGAGACTCGATTCCACCGAAGAACCGTCGTTTATAAGGAAGTCCCACGTTATCAGTCAGGCCCAACGTCCTCCCGCTAAGTGTTGCTTTACAACAGGATGTTAATATAATTTAACTAAACTTAACTAATCCACATGGCTGATCGTTCAAAGGTCTTCTTTACGATTACATTATTCGTGCAAGAAAGCAAAATTACAAGTTCGTAACAGTATTTTGTAAAAAAAAATCTTCATTTTCTACATTGACTTTATGAAATGGTATACACTTGTATGTCACCGATGACATAATACTGCTTCATTATTTGTCAGAACTAAAGCAACGTTCATCGATTCATTTTAATGAGGCTTAGCTTCCAAACGAAGGAAACCCAACTAACATTGAACTTGAGAAAAATTTGACATCACCTGTCATTACATGATGTTTATAACAAATTAATGGTAAAAAAGTAGAACATAAAGATAGAATTTCTGTTCTTAAGTACACTAATGAAATACTTACAAAATCTTTATAATGTCTTTAATCTTTATTATATTTATTAAATTTCATTTACTAGACGAGAGTAATTTTTTCTATTTTTCTGAAATCCAGCAGTAATTTGATAAGAAAATCTATAGAAAAAATACAGAATCTATATTTTAAATTATATTTTAGCTTTAGTTTTTTTGGTTATATTAATGGCCATTTTAAAGCAATACTATGGCTATTTTGAGAAGAATTTTATAATTCTGAACCATGGTCAGATGATGAGAACGGAACTTGGATTTGAACTCCGCTCCCCTCCCAAACTTCCACACCACAAAGGCGAAATTTTGCCTTAGAAACAGTGGATTATCTTCATAATTCACAGCAAATATTGATCTAATGCCATGCATTTTTTAAAAAATTCAACTAAGAGATCACCTGATGAATCAATTACTAATTAAATAAATCGTTTTTCATTTTTAAAAAAAGCATTGTTTGCTCAAAAGTTTGTCGTGTAAAAGCATGAAAATATTTAAATGAATTAATTAGATACTCATTTGACATCTGCTAAAATTCTAGAAACGGGTTTTCTTAACTTTCCACCCCATTGTCTAAGTACAAGGCTTGCAAACTAAGGACACATTAATAATAACGCGATTAATGGTTTTAAGGTTGCTTTTGTTTGTTCAGAACCAGGATCACCAACGTGCTTTCTATGAGGTTCGAACTCTCAACGTTGGGGTTCGCAGCCATATAGAATATCCATTTGACAAAAGTAACTACTTTGTCCGGAAGCTGTTATCTGGTTTATGAACTTAACACCACAGGCTTTTAGTTATAACGCAAAGGAAACACAGTTTTGGATGAAATTTATATATAGGAAGTATGACAATCTCTCTATTCAAGAAAATGCAAAGAACTACATCCAAACATGCTACAAAGGGTTTTGTGGAAGCAGACCTATTTTTATGATAGGTTGACAATATATTGTCTTAAAATATTTAATATAATAGTATAACAATAATATAACAACTTCAAAATTTGCGACTTGTTAATTATCAGCAATTTGCTCATTTATTATTTATTTTAGGTGCTGTGTAAGAGTTATACTTCCTTTCCATGAGAATTGAGGAGATTCCTTATTTTTTATTATGATAGTGCTTTTTTTTACTAGCTCTAATTTAATGGAGAAAGTTACTGAACACAAAATGGAATTGCTCGAAATTGAAGGATTTGCAACTACTGAATGGATGTATTAGGATGTTGAATAAGTTCTTGCTGTTTCTTTTTTGTGAAAATTAATGTTTTATTTAGAAAAAACCATTATAAAACATGTTACTGAACGTATTGACCATCACTAACCACTACTATCCCCTATTTTTCTGGAAAACATTTGAATTTCACGTTGAAAACCGATGCGTATTTTGGGGCTATTTGTGAGCCAATTTTTGGCATCTTCAAAGGAACGGAAGAGCTGCTCAGTCAAGCCATGTATTGTAGACCGAAACAAGTGGCAGTTGGAAAGGGCAATGTCCGGTGAATACGGCGTGTGGTAGAGGACTTCCCACTTAAGCGTTTCCAAATAGTTTTTACTGTCTTTGCAACATGTGGCAGAGAATTGTCATGCTGTAAAATGATCTTTCATCTGCTGGTATAGCGGCCATTTTTCCTTCAGTGTTCAGTTTAATTGCGCCAATTGTAGTCTGTAGCGATCACCTGCGATGATTTCATTTGGTTTTAGCAGTTTATAATAAACAATACCGAGTTGACTCCACTAAATGCAGTGCAGGTGCTCGGAACCATGGATATTCGGCTTTGCTGAAGATGTTGATCTATATCCGGGATTCTATTCTTAGGGTTATCTTAATGTATCCATTTTTCATTGCCATTAATGACACGATGCAAAAATGCTTTCCTTTTCTGCCGTTGAAGCAGTTTTTCACACTTGAAAAAACGCAGTTTCTCGGTTTGAACTCTTACGGCAACCAATGGCCTTGCCTTTGAATCATTCCTAATGTTTCCAAACGTTTCGAAACTGTTTTGCGATCAACTTCTAATGATTCTGCAAGTTCATCTAGCATTTGACATGAATGATCATGAAGTAATTCTTCTAATTGCTCGTCTTCAAACTTCTTCGGTGCGTCTCTGCGTTTTTTATCTTGAAGTTGAAAATCAATACTGTTAAAGTGCCTAAGCCATTTTTTGCAAGTTGTTTCAGATGGAGCATGGTCACCGTAAATCTTAACAATAATTCTGTGAGCTTCAACTGCAAATTTTTTAAACTAAAGTAGTTCAATAAAATTAATCGCAAATACTCTTTTCTTTGGCACGAAATTCAACATATTTAACGCAATGAAATTTTTTTTTTTGCACTTTGGCGAAATAGCATATATTGAATTTCAACTTATAGTACTTGTAAATATATGTGTCACTATCACAAACCAACGCTGCTTGTGAATAGATGTGTCACTATCATAAACTAACTCTACTTGTAGAAAGATGTGTCACTGTCATAAACTAAACGCTACGTGTAAATAGATGTGCCATGGACTAACGCTAATTGTAGAAAGATGTGTCACTGTCATTAACTAACGCTACTTGTGGATAGATGTGTCACTATCATAACTGGTGCAAATAGTTCCATCGGAAAACAGCGAGAATTTATTCGACTACCCAATATCGCCGCAGGCTCTTCCGATCGCATACCGTGCTCCATTATTTTAAGTGACGCTTGTTTACGTCATTGATTTATTTTAGTTTTTTCCCAAAATTTTTGTTCTTATGTTCATCTAAATATTCCTCGAACACTCTTTGAATTTTATTTAATTACTGGTTATTTAACTCAGTTCACCATGTAATCTCTTAATGAAACAGTTTCTGTTTTCGCGTTATAAGACTTGCAATCTTTTAATTAGCCAATGAATACGAATTAAATTAAAGCTTATCGTGCTTTATCATATATTTTCTTTTCATATGCCATTTTCATATCTTAATGTAACGAAGCAATTTATATTCTCGAATTAATAGCATAATACCTGTTCTAATAATTAAGGAATTCTAATTATTTCTAAAACAATCGAAAAATGTGAAGGATTTCTTTATTTTTTTCCCTACCCTCGGAGAGATTTTCTGGCCAATTAAGTGATTGACCTCCTTGTTTTCTTACTTGCTCCATCGGCCACGAATCTAATTTAATCAACATTTCTCGTTATTGATTCTGTACAAAGCGGTACTTTAAAATTACCTACATTTCCGTGAATCAGGTTTTGGACTCGCGTTTCTTTTCGCATTTTTATCATGTGAGAATATGATATTGTTTTCACTTGGAGCTTTTGGAGCCTTAAAATGAGTAGGCAATAAATTGGAGATTTATCCCTTTCTTATTTTTGAGTCGTCATTCACAGCATAGCTTTTGAAATATTCATCATCAGCTAACTTGGTTTTTTCTTCTATATATATATTAACCACTTATAGCCACTAGCAATTACCCGCGAATCTGTTCGCGTGGAAATTTTGCTCTATATGGACGAAAAACTATCAAACAAAGACAAATAAAAAAAGAAAATTAAACCTAACCTAAAAACGATACATTTAAAAGTATGAGCATAAACGAAAAATATATAATATAAATACAATTTAATAACAAAAACACATAGCTAATGTAAAAACAACTTAAAAATAACTCAAAATAAAACAAAACAGCAAATCAGTTCCGATCAAATCCATTTGATTTCTGAATAGAGATTGAGATAGCTACAACCGTATTATACACATCATTTTTAAACTTTTAATTACAATGAAATTACAGTTGTCAACAATCACGCGCGAACTTTCAACGCCAGTTGGCGTAACGCACATGTCTGACTTTCCACCGCCAGTTGGGGTAATTTAGATTAATAATTAGATTATTTTTTTATTTTCTTTATTCTGTTTTCATTTAAAAATACTTCAGAATGTATCCGAAAGACCGATTCATTAACAACATTCGTTTTTAAATTCTTCAAACACTACAATAAATAACAGAATCATTTAAATTAATTGGACGAAATTCTGCTAAGCCTAACCTGATTCCTGTTGGGAAAAAAACATTAATCTTACTTATCTTTGGTGGGATGTGGCTTTGGTTTTTAGGATCGAAAGTTAGTTTTTAATGAATCATTCAATGAACCGGAATGAAAAGTTGCTTCTGGTCTATTCCTGACTCTAATCTATCTTTGTGCTAAATTTCATCCCATTTTGTACAGCCACTATGGTGTGATTGAGAGACAAACATCCATCCATCCGAGCTTTCACATTTATAATATTAGTAAATTAGGTTGCAAATTAGATTATATTTGCTCAAAATCCCTGAGTTACGACCGGTAATGATTTAAAAAGATTGAGGGAGGAAAATAATGTAATGTCTCTACACAAAATCTTAAGAACGTACTACCTGGAGCAGCCAATATTTGTTTACGTTTCATTCTCACTCAATCAACCAATAATGAAGACAGTTCTATGTAATAGTTATGTTTCATGTTATTACAGTTGTGTTTATTATTTATGTTTTACGTTATTTTTATATTCATATAATAGTTATGTTTTACTCATTTTTATTTGAATGACATTATATCGTGCATAAACTTTCATTAGGTCCTTGATTTTCTTAATTTCACAAGTAATCTGGGGAAAAGAAAGCTTTTTTTTTCTTTTTCTGTCTCCTATTACATCATTCCCCCCCCCCCCTCCAAATTAAATGCTGACAGAATTTTACTAAGTGTGAATTATATTAAAATGTTTATAGAAGAATAAAAAAAAAACTTTTCCTAGAATTTGAATCGCTAAATGATGTTGAGCTAAGCTTGTAAAAAAAACACTTTGAAATGGAACGTGGGGAATTAGCAAAATATGGGAGGCGACCATTTAAAAATTACATTTTGTCAATTTTAGTTGATTAAAATTAAATTCCAAAAATAATAATAAATTAATATTTAAAATTAGAAATAAAATGTTCCTTTTATTCTGAAAATGAAAAGCAAAAAATAGTTATTCATTGAATTATAAGAAATGCCATCTTTTGGATATCAACAAGATCAACTTCATAACTAAGCATAAGACGTAATTTAAAAATACAAAAAAATTAATTAATTCTTCACAAAAGCCTCAAATTTAAATTCTGGAAATTATAGCATGGTATCATGCTTTTGATTGAGCGCATGTATGCATATCAAAACTCTATCCTTTCAAGTTCTGAGCTAAAACTCGATACCAAGGTAATCGATAATGTCTTTACAAAATTGTAACTTTCTCAATGAAGACATAAAATAAAAAAATGAAAATATATCAATGACATTTTGAAGCATTTAAAATTATTTTTATATTATTTCTGTTTTATTTGGGGATAAAACATTGTTAGCTCTGCGTGAAATATGTGGAATATATCCGATTACAACATTCGGCTCTGAAGAGAGCAAATGCTGAAACAAATCCTTCTAAAAATGTTCGTTAGCTAACAATTGTAACTTTGTGTTTAAAATCTGTGAAAATCAATAGACTGGTTAAAAAAGAAAAAAGTGATAATAATTCGAAAGATAAATTATGGACTGCTTTACAAGAAATAGAATTAGGCCCTTTGTTACTACTTTCATCAGATTATTTATTTTAATATTCCTTATTCGCTAATATATTCACTCATTTCAAGCACCGTTTTAAAGAAATAAGGGTTTTTACTATGTAAGAGAATAGGAACGTAAAATTTATTGGAAGAAGTGCAAGGCATGATAAGAATTAATGTCCTGAAAACAATTATAATGGCACTGATGAATTCTTAAGAGTTTTCTTTCTGGAGCAGAAATTTTGCTTTCTCTCTTCCACCACTAATTATCATTCATTAGTGTTTCTGGGTGACTGCTTATGCATTGAATGATTTCATTTAAATGGTTTCTGTGAGGATTCAAACTATTTTATTATGCATTAATTGTATGAAAAGAAATGAATTTCATATTTACTGATGCAGAAAATTGCTTTACCGAATAATAGTGAAAGCAAGAGAAAATGAATAAATAAAATAAAATTTAAAAATGAAATCTACTATCGTAAATTTCAAGTTATCATGTGATAATATTATTATTTTTAAATCATTATTTGTCTTAGCCAGTTTATTTAAGTCATTAACTAGTTTAACGCTAAAAAAATAATTGCGCAAGATAAATGTAGATTTCTGCTATTCTGTTTGATCGATGCAGTTATGGGAGTTTCTTTGGGGTTTTGAATCATAAAATGAATGTGTCGCTCTAAAATCTCATCTGAGGAAAATCCTTGGTAAATTGGCAATATTTCTGACAGATGGGCTTCTGTTACAGGTGTTTGAATTTGTAAAGTGAACGTGGAAACATTGTTTATCCACCTTGAAATATCAAAATTTCTTCAATGACAATAAAAAATAAAACTACGGCTATAAAAAATTTTGCAGACACATTCATAAAGACTCAATTGATTATATGACTTAAGGTATCTTAATAAGCCAGTAACAGCCACTAATCATCGATTATCACTTCTGTCTAGTGGATATGTTAAGCGGCTGCAAATCATAAGGTCGCGAGGTCGACCATTGGCGGAATTCAATCTCCCCATTGGCGACTCCACAATACAACCCACCACATTGTTGACCTCGGACAGTGAACACGCTCTTCTCTCGCCATAATGCTTGGCGACATCAAATCACGTCCTTCACTCGTTATAACGCTTGACGCTACCAAAAGTCGTCAGACTCACTTAAAGCAGCTGTAGCAACGACTTTCACAAGCTCTCCATAACGCTTGGCGCTATAAAATCGTTCGTTACTAGTGGGGGATATTTGTGCTTTTATTTTAATAAGCCAGTAACAGCCACTGAACATCGATGATCATTTTGTCTAGTGGATAGTCATCTCACTGGCCTCCGACCCACCCGATGGCATACGGATAAACCACTCTAGAATTGAATGACCGGACCGGCGAAAGAGCAACCCTGGCGGGAACTGTGGTTGAGTCCTAAGAGTCGTAGGGATGGGAGATGGGGAGCTCAGACCATCACCTATTATTATTGTACCCTCCATGTCGCCGAGATCCAACCACCATACCGGTAGCATCCCATCCTCATTTTGAAGTTGCCGCAGGGGAGGGGATTGTCTAGCGGATATGATAAGCGGCTCCAATCGTAAGGCCTCGATTTTGCCCTTTTTCGGAATCCAATCTCCAAATTGGTACAACTCCACAAGCCAATAGAAAATAAAATCGATTTTTTGATAATTTTTTCAGTACTGTGTCTCCACTATCCTATTACCCCTCAACAACAACACATCGGAACACAAAACTCGCATCCGTCACATCTGAATTCGAGATCACGAGTCCCCAGTTGCTCGTCAAGCACTCCCTGCGTGCAACTGATCATGAAGGGATTCTTCTCCCGCGTACCCTCAGGAGACGCCCTCCCCATCAAATAGAAAACCATATCGCGTTCCTCCCGCTGTTCAGAGAAAAGATGAACTCGAAAATCGCAAATGCGTGTCTTTGGCAAGCGTCAATACTGTACAGTAGGATGGGATGAAAGGCCACAGTAGCCTGGTTGGTAGAGCGCCAGTCTCGTAACCGAAAGGTCGTGGGTTCTGTCCTGTCTTGGCAAAAAGACCTCCGTGTTGGCTCATGGCAGTTGGGGCACGTTGAATAGGTCGTGACTGCAAAGTCCTCCAAGTTCCCAAAACAAACGATACCTCTGGGGGTACTGAATCAGGGATGAGTCGCTCTCTGATTTGGATATCATTTCTGACTTGCAGATGGATAAATGAGTGTGTGAATGAATTCAACCGCCCCCTAAAACGGAATGTGTCATGTGTATTCGAGCAAATTCGTCCTTTCATCTGAACGATGCTCGTGAACTACGAAAGGCGCACGCCTCTGACTTCATTCGAAAGAGCTCTGCTCATTCGGGCTTGGTACGACCAAGTGGCATTAGACACCGCCAGGTTGAAATGGAAAAGTGAATGTTTGATTTTTAATTTGGAAAAGTTGCCTTTTGGTGCTGATAAAATAAATTATGGGCATAAATTTTATCTGAAAGCAGTAATGACCTATTGAACGCGCCCCAACTGCCATGAGCCAACACGGCGGGCGTTTGGCCAAGACAGGAAAGAACCCGCGACCTTTCGGTTACGAGACGGACGCTCTATTAACCAGGCGACCGCGGCCTTTCATTCCACCCTACTGTACAATATCGGCGATGCTAAACCGAGTTCCGACGATCTGTCCATCCTTCAGGAGAGCCACGCGTTCTTCCTTCGATCCTTCTTGCGGTTTTCTGGGCTCCTTTGATGTACCGACAAATTTGTCGGTAAAAAGGACAGGCATCAAAAGGATGTAAACTAAAATTTTAAACAAAAGTTGTTGTATCAATCAATCTTCTAAATCAATCATCAAAACTGACTGATTTATGAAAATAAAAGAATATTATTTGGAAAACATGTTCTTTTAGATACCCCATCTTAAAGAAAATATTAATTTCAGAGCAAATCAACACCTGGAATTACTCGAAGTCTGATAATCAAAGGAATATGTGTTTGCGTATATGAATGAATGTAGGTGTATACATGCGTATATGTATTAGGACATTGCACACCAGATCATTTGATCTAGAGCTACCGCTCTTGGTATGTACATATTTGCTTTAGAGAAGGAAAAAGTATACCTTGATAGAGTATTTTTTAAAACTTTACTTAATTTAAATAGGAGCTAACATTTTGAATTTTTCTCCGATAATTTTAGAAAATATTACAGCACAAAACTGCTTTTTAAACCCTCATTAAAATGACTTTTTTTCATTGATAATTTTATTTTAAACTATAATTAAGTTTATATTTTTAATGAGTTTTTAAAAAAATACTATAACAGTATTTTTCGACAATTACTTACTAATAAAATAAAAGCTGAATTTAACTGCAAGAACATCGCAAGAGTGTACTAGTACCGTCACTTTGCCAAAAACTCAAACGGAATGATTAAACCTCTTATTGCAAATTAAACCGAGGAAAGTGTGATGCTCAGCACATGTTGAAATGGCGGCGTAATGTTATGGAGCAAATATAAAATGTGATATTTTCCAAAACAGCTTATTGCAAATCAGAGAGACATATAGTATAATGTTCAAATAATCGTAAAGTCTCTACCAAACGGAATAATAATTTATTCTATTATCGCTTATCTGGATCACCTTGCACTCTATTTTTTTCTTTTTGGCAAAAGGAAAAGAACTCTTTCTCGGTTATACCTTGTGACAAATCATTTTTTCTAGAGTAAATGTTTTTTACCAGTTTCAGACTTTAAATGGACTTTATTTTTTGCCTTTCGTCAAAGTTTCGTAGAGAAATTCAAGCACTGCTAAAAGTGGAGAAAAGTGGAGGAGAGAACCGTTTGCCTTTTCCTACAGATATCCAGTCGGTGACACCAACTGGACTCTCACCAAAGTACCTAGGGTGGGCAGGTGGGAGTCTCCAAAGAGCATTCGACCCCATCTTTTTGATGGGGGTGATTTTAAAATAAGTGTTGCATCACCGTGGAATAGGTAAGCTGAGGCTGTCTTAGCCCCAGCTGACTTAGTTATCTGTTATCTCATCACCACTCAAAGCAACATGTGAGGAGACCCACTGAAAGTGCATACAATGTTCTGCTGAAGGAGTGACACTAAAGTATAAAGGCCTCATCACAAAAGCAAAATATCGTCTGCACTTTTCATCAGCAATCCTCCGTTTCTACTCCCAATAACCGGTCAAGCAAGTTTTTCGTCATCAACATCTTTTCTTAACTAGCTTGAAAATGACGACTATAGTGACGGAAATGTCCGCAAATGAAATTCCACCAATCATGTGAAACTTTGGAGTGACGTCACTTTCGTTATCGTTTGCTGACGAAAAGTGGGGGAGAAATTTAGCCGTGTGATAAGGCCTTTAGACATTCATGCTAATTTGTCTCCCCCCCCCTTCCGTCCAGTGTGAAGGCTGCTGTATAGAGGTACGACTGTCCGTTGAAATCCGAATGTCCAAGGAGACAGTTTCAGAGGACATGTCGATGTATTGAGTCCCTTATAAATTACAATAAGTTGGGACCAACTGATAAGAGAACAGTTGTCAGGATATTTAATCAAATTATAAGTAGCTCCTTCAGGAGTTTCAATGTGCACGCCGTTGCCAGAAAAACCAACATCTCATTTACGGCCATTAGTGTGCATTTTCAGAGCCGAAGATGGAATGCTCTGAATTGTCTTCAGAGATTCAGGTCACTGACTTTTGGCTAATCTTAGCCAAAACATCAGGATGGAAATGAAAGCTGGAAAGGTAATTCAAAGTATAAATAGCAATTGGTCGCCTTAAACAAGAGCATGTTTATTGTAACGATGTGTGTGTGTGTTGAATTTCTCCGAAATATTTATCTGAATCTTCTTACCACTCCGTAAGTATTTTCACCAATTACGATTAAAAAATAAACGAAGCACCACTCCAACGAAGAATAAAAAAATTCATCCAATTGCAACACGCAATCGTTACCAAATTCCTAGTGACCTTGTAAATACAAATAAAGGTACTTCAAGAAGAGCCGGAAATAACAATAGAAAAGGTAAGAGTTCCTTTGAAACAATATTATATTTTATTTTCTGCATATCATTTGTTACAAAAATAGTTAAATTTAATCATAGAAACGCACCATTTTAAAGCAACATTGGGGTTATTTCGGGACATACCTCTTCATTTTGAATTGTGGTCAGAAGGCGTAAGTGACGCCTAAGGTGAAACCCCCTCTCCAAATTGCCACACCACAGCGACTTTGAGCGGTGCTTGTCCCCGACGTATTTAGCGTGCGCCAAACCCACTTACACGACGGCTCTTCGATGGAATCGGGTTTCGAAACTAAAACCCTCCTGAATTAAAGTCAAAACCTAGTCACTGAAAAGGGGGGACCGTGGTGGCCTGGTGGTTAGATCTCGTCTTCGGGGCAGGAGGGTTGCAGGTTCGAAACTGGATTCCATCGAAGAACCGTCGCGAAATGGTTCTCTTGCACGTTACATCTGTCGGGGCCAAACGTCCTCCCGCTAGTGTGCTGTGGTTGGAAGAGGGGGGGAAGTGCCACTTCAGGTGTCATCCTCATCATCTGACCGCGGTTCAAAATCACGAGGTCCGTCCCAAAATAGCCCTACTGTTGTCTTTCAAAGGAACGTTAAAATAACAAAACTAGATTAAACTTACCACCTAGGTCAGAACGCCCCTTTTATACAAACAGTAAATATAATAACAATGAGAGGTACATTCTAAGCAATAATGTATTTCATGCTCTATATTTCAGTTGTTACAAAATGGAAATGTGTCATCGAATCTATCATTACTTCAAAAAGTGCTATGAATTTGTCGAATATTTCAGACTACGAACGATGCGCAAATCCATCCTGCAAGCTGCAATTGATCAATTGGAGCTCATATCAAATAAGAAAAGAAAACGGAAACTTCTAGCTCATATTGGGCCACGGTGGCCTGGTGGTAAAGTCTCGGCTTCGGAACCGGAGGGTTTCAGGTTCGAGACTCGATTCCACCGAAGAACCGTCGTGTGAGGGGGTCTCTTGCACGTTAAATCTGTCAGGCCAAACGTCCACCCGCTGGTGTGGTGTGGTGTGGAGAGGGGGGTGCCAGTTCAGGTGTCGCCCTCGTCATCTGATCTTGGTTCAAAATTACGAGGTCCGTCCCAAAATAGCCCTCGTGTTGCTTTAAACGGGACGTTAATATAACTAAACTAAACTAGCTCATATTTTGATGCCAGCCTTGGAAAAAATTCCAAGAACTGAAATATCCATGGAAAGTGTTTTGGAGAATTAAAACTCTCTCTTTCCTTCCTGTCATTCCTAAAAGCCATTAACGGATACTTGCCGCACTGTATTTTTTTAACTTATTCGATTTTCTAAAAGATTCTGAAAGCCTGATAATACTTCA
>JAPMOQ010004973.1:110638-125654 GCA_026543055.1 Argiope trifasciata | reverse complement strand
CTTACTCTTTATTGGAAAATATGAATATAACGTATTAAGGATGATATTAAAAACTTTATATGATATAAATGCAGCAGTTTTGAAGAATTTATTCATCGGCATTCTAATAACAAATTCAATTTTTCGTCATAAAAAGTAAATTTCGCTCTAGCACAAAAAAGGAATGTTTGAACAATAGTGTATTTAATTTGAAAAGATTAAAGGCTTTCGCTTTTATCCAGATCGATTTGGATGTTCAAATAAACAATTACTTATGAAAGCAATATGTTATTTGAGAAAATTTTAAATAAGGAACTTGATTCTATTTAGATTGAAATCTCATTCAAAAATGTAGATTGAGAAAATAAATCAAATTTAAAAGAAAACGCATTTAATTTCTTATTTTAAAGCAAATATTCAAGAATTGGAAAAATAGCTTTTCATCTTTCTCTTAGAAGAGCAAAATTTACGTCAACAATCTTTTGTACATCGAACAAATATTTCGTTATTTGTTTATCTTAATCAGCACACTGCTGGTGTAGGTGATATAAAACGAGAATACTGGAATTAAAATTTGGAACATTCAAAGAGGGGTCGTTGAATAAATAAATAGAGTCATGGCGATGAAGAAGGGGGTGGGGGGCAAAATTCCTTTCTAGGACGATCTTTTCTAGGACGAAACCATCTATGTTATTCGGTGACACCTTCTCTACTACAGTTATTCGATAGAGATCAACAGGTGATTTAGTTTAGTTATATTAACTTTCCGTGGTATAAAGCTTCAATAGGGTAATTTTGGGAGGGATCTCGCCATTTTGAACCATTCTCAGATTACGAGCAAGACACCTGAGCTTGCACAGCCCTCTCAACACCACACCAGAGGGAGGGCGTTTGGCCGGACAAATTCAACGAGCAAGAGATCCCTCCACACGACGGTTCTTCGGTGGGATCGGGTCTCGAACCTGAAATCATCCAGTTCCGAAGCCGAGACCTTACTACCTGGACACCGTGGCCCTCAATCGACCGGTGACCATCAATACACTTTTAGGGTGATCGCCTTTGTTAAGATGTAAGGTACGCATACTAACAGAAACCAGTTGTTACATCAATGCGAGGAAAGGGACAGCCTGGCTGGTGGATGCGAACTCGCAACCTAACGGACACGAGTCCGTTAGGTTGCGAGTTCGCATCCACCAGCCGAAGATTCCCGAGTTCGGTAGTGGCTGGCGCACGTGTAAACTTGTCGTGGTCCAAAAGTCCTACATGTCTAGAGTAATACTCCAGTGGGTACTGAATTAGGGGTGTTCGCTCTCTGGTTCAGGTCTATATTACGATGAGGGCATGAAATGCATGAATGAAGTGCGCCTCTTACAAAGGATTGTGAAGCGTATGTAGCTAAATTGTACTCTTAGCTCTGGATGGCGCCACTAAAAACAAGATATGCATAAAATTTTGGCTTATCAATAACAAGTGCTATCAAAAATAACACTTTCATTTGTTACCCATTTGACTATGTTGAGTTGGAGTAAAGAACTGAAAATATTAATTATATATTATCTTTACATCAAGTGAGGGAAATGAAGTTATTATCCTTCAAAAAGACATAATTTTAAAAGTGTCTGGTTTAGCATCTAAGAATAACTTTTAGGATTTAATGAACGAAGCAATAAAAATCAGTTCAGTATCATTTACTATCATTCTTTGGATATACTTATACTTACTTGGTTATTCTTCTGCATTTGTGACGACGAATGTAATTAATACGATATACCGTTCCTGTCTCAAAGACACCCACTTAGAATCCAGAGTAAGGATTAATAGTTTGTAACCATATACCGAGGTATTCAAGATTGGTGTATAGTACGAAAACTAAGTTCCCTACTAAGTACAATTATGAGAACTAACTTTAAATTAAAATAATTTAGTTTGAACTATTAAATACTAAATGCATCATCTGATATTATTATATTTGTGGCAATTATTACTGCATTTGTATCGTTACGGATTTCACCATCGGCCTTCGCTTGTGTAGTGCATGAATGGTGTGAGAACACAATCAGCAAGCATCAGTAGAAAAATAACGTTTATTTACACGAAGGCACAGCAGCACAAAGACGACAGTTATGTACAGCAGAGAGCAACACACAGAATATTACACAACAACAACAACAGCCCACGAGTAATAACAAGGTCCACAGCACACAGAGCGGTAAGACAGGATTCAGCAGGATAGAGGATCCTCGGTGCTTCGCTCTGCAGTGTTGCTTTGAAAATGGGACGATAATATAACTAAATGAAATTATGTATGTATGTACTTTTAAAGTATTCTTATAAAATGCGCTAAAAAGGATTTAGTTTTTTGCATTTAATTTTTTTAAACTTATACAGTGTAATTTCTTATACATTTTTACCTCATTTAAATTTCTCCTGAATGCAAAAATAATAATATAAAGTTTATTTCAATTCAATTCCTCCTTTGGTCAAGAAAGAAAATTTTTATTTAGTAACTGCTTTATTAAATAACTGAAATGAATATAAATATGTATGTACACATGACAGAATCACAATATTAAGAGGCAAAATAAATAGTGAATTTCCCATTTTCCTTTCTTCATAACGTATGGGACTATTAGCTTTGCTTACTACTATTTATTCGCTTTCTATTTTTTTCCGTTTCTAGTTTATGAAGGTGATAGATGTCTATAATTTCTCGTCGCAAGAACTGAACTAGCATTCTTCCCCTTGATGTGAAAAATATTGAGATCCTTTCTCAATACCGATTGAGCAACTACCAGCCATTTCAACTTTCATTATAAACTGCTAAAACGCTATTTAAGTTATAAAAAATGAATTAAATTTAATTAATGATTTAATAATTGTGTTAACAGCTCCTCCATTACAAGTATGTATAAAGAGAGAAATTTCCGTATTTCATGACATTTAAAATAATTAATTACGAACTAAGCAATAGAAAAAGGAAAACAAATTGCTCATTTTATTAAACTAATAAAAGTGTCTTTAAAAACAGTGTCATTAAATTTTGTTTTTATACACGGATAATGTAATGGTAGAAAAATAGTCGATCTCTCATCAAAAATAATAATTTAAAACATAATATTACTTCAAATATAAATTGCTTAAAGGATTATGGGAATGATTCTATAAAAACATATTAATCATTTTTACCCAACAAAAGAATAAGGAAATTTGAACTTATAATTTTGAAAGGAAGATTAAATTTTTTGTCAGATTATTAACCTCTTAAGAAGATGAAGCAAATACATTTATTTCTGATAAAGAATATTCTACAAATTGATTAGTTTTTAGAAAAAATGTTGACAATTTTTAGAGGAAAACAAGTGATCATCTTCTAAGGAAATTATTTTGTTTTATTTCGTTTTTTTTTCTGTTTATCTGAGGTTAATTAGTTTTAAATTAATTAAACTTCTTTTGTTCAACTTAGTATACTTTTATATAAAATGATTTTCTTGTAATCCGTAATTAAGAAAATTGATTTTAGATCAAGTTTCTTTTATCTTAGATCAATCCCAGATAAAATTAATAACAAAAGCATTTTTATCCAAAATTACGAAGAGTATATAATTTTGAAATTTGATTATTCGTATCATTGCTTTTCTTCGCAATTTACTTTAAATTATTATGAAATTGAAAAGATATTTCTAATTAAGTATGTGATACGATATCTTGAATAAAGATTTTTGCTTTGCTGAAGCGATGATTTTATCAAAGAAAAGTTAAACAGGTAGAGAGCAAAGAAAAATAAAGGCTGTTATCATATTACTTAAATTTAATCTTGCATCTTTTAACGTTAATTACTTTCCACCGGATCGAAGGACTCTACGAATGAATTCTTCATAGTTATTCTACCGGTTACAAATGCTATTAAAGACGTTATTTATTCACAAAATATTCCATTTCCCTCAAAGCTCTTTGAGTACTACTAAGGATAAAGCCATTATTATATTTAAAATGAAGATATTTTAATTAATTTATATTTTTGTGATTCTTTTATGTCTCCCATATCCTTGTGGAAAATTATTTTTATGTTAAGATAAAGATGAAAGGAAGTATAGATTTCTCTATGAATTTGCATTTAAATTTTAATCTCCTCCTAGGGCACAACTGTAAGATTGGGTTACATCAAGAAGATCCAATAAACTTCCACATCTTGAGGGATGTAATGATATCTTTTAATCTAATTAAAATTCCAACTGCTTTCCTTTTTAATATTAAATTAGCTGTTACCCAGGGCGTTGCTGCCGCAGAAGAAAAATTCCTGGAAATTAAAATAGTTATCTTGTTTGATTAGGAATGATATTGAGAATGACATTTATTGTCTTGTCGGCAGAGAATACATTCATTGAAATGGAAGGATATATAAAGGAGAAACATCAATAGCATTTATTCTGTTTTTATTATTCTATTCTACCAACAAATATTCACTTTCATGTATTAGGTTTGGGTATTCTTTTTCGTATTGTAAAGCTTGGTGCTCTTTCAGAATGGTAATGAAAGAAACTATTTATTGTATCTCGTGATTCATTTCATATTCGCTTAGAGTTCTCAAATTTAATGATAATAAATGCAATTAAAATCATTTTCTTTTAAAATGGATTAAGCGTAAAAATATATTTATGCCATTAAATGTTTAATATAGTTGAAAAGACAATTTTTTGAAAGACTAAGATGGCGCAAAATTATTTGTACTGTAATATTTTCGGAAGTGACTGCAAAAAACGCTAGAATGTTATTAAATTTTTGATTAAAATTTCAAACCTATAGCATTGGTTCTTTTAAAACTTTCTCGCCCACTCTATAATAAAACTGTTACCTCAGAGAAAGACATTGCCTTTACGTACAATAGCTACGATTAATTATTAATTTCTAGCTTGAATTTGGCCTCTTTACTTAATCTGTTTTGTATCCTTGCCGAGTTATTTAGTGGTTAATACATATGGTAAATATATCTGAAAGTATTTTTTATACTTTAGATGATTATAATGTTCCTATAACCTTTTCGTAAGTGCAAGCAATGTGTTGTCGAAATTTCATCTTGATCGAATGAGCTTTACCGCCACGCATAAAGGACATATAGACAAACATTCATTTTATTTATATGGATTAATTGGGGCTCCTTTATACCAAAACCATCTTCACCAACAGCGTGAGTTCATTGCAAACGCTCTCCAATTTTCCCTGTCAGATATACCCAGTTGTTCATGAAATAATCATCCTTTTGCACACTATCCAGAATCAGGGTTTCTCTATTAGACCGGGATAGCCTGGTCGGTAGGGCATTGGACTTGTATCCGTTAGGTTACGAGTTCAAATCTTCCAACCGAAGATTCCCCGTGTGTGGTGGTGATTGATGCAGGAATAAATCTGGTGTGGTCACAAAGTCCTCCATGGCGAGAGTCATACCACCAGGGGTACTGGTTCAGAAGGGATCATTCTCTGTTTTAGTTTTAGCTAACTTAACGTCCCGTTTTAAAGCAATACTGGGTCTATTTTGAGATGGACCTTGTCATTTTGAACCGCGGTTAGGTGACAAGACCGGCATCTGAGTTGCCCCTCTCTCCAACCTTCCACACCGCACCAGCAGATTTAATGTGCACCAGATTCCCTTACACGGCGGTTCTTCGATAGAATTCGGCAACTCTCCGGTTCCGAAGCCAAGACCTTACCACCAGAACACCGCGGCCTCCATGTCATTATTGTCTGATTCAGGTCTAAATGACGATCTGTAATTGAGTGAATGAAAATGCACGAAAGAAAGACCGTCCGTTAAAAATAGTTTTGATGCTTGGGTGGAAAAGTCGTGCTCTTGGCCCTAGATGGCACCACTGAAAAAATCTAGAGACCCACCCTTTTGATACAAATCGCTCTCTGCGTAACAGAAGGCTGGCCCAATGACAAGTACCATAAGAAACAAAAACAACAGAGTTTCTCCGTCCTGATTCGTTGGGTTCCCAGCCATGTCGGAATTTTCGGCAATGAACTGGCAGGCAAAGCTGCTAGAGATGCCTCCTTGCTTTTGCAGCGCCTTTTTGCTGATGGGGATTTCAAGACGTCCTCTGATAATTTCGTGCATGGATTATAGCAGGAAAATTGCAATCAAAAAACTAATAACAAGCTGTATATCGTTAAATCTTCAATTGTTTTGTGGCCGGCTCTGCCTTTGAGAAGACATGGTGTGGAGTTAGTTCATCTGCTTGTGGGATGTGCCAGTTTTACGCACAAATATTTACTATTCGGAGAACCTACATGTCTTACATGCAGTACTGCTTTTAGTGTTTCTAAGATATTGATTAAGAGCCCAAAATTTCATACTCTATCGTATTCATTTTTTCAAAACTTCGTCACTTACAATGTTAGACTTAGTGGGACTAAATCGCCATGGAAGTCGTTTTAAATTTTTGAGGGCCATTCACTTTTGAGATTATATCTAGATTTTATCAGCTTTTGAAGAAAATTATGAAGGTGAAAAACAAAACTTAAGTAAAGATAATCTATACTTAGAATAAAGCTCAATGTGTGTGCTTTGGCGCTCTAGGTCGCCAAAGACGGCTAGTAATTAATATGTTGATGTCCTGAAAAAGTTATGTAACGATTGGTGTACATTTAAAGAAATTTAGGTGGGTAAATTTGAACATAAAGCGCTTTCTAAACTTTCTTATAAAGTTTGTATTCATTTTCAAAGTATCTCTGTAGCGCATATGATAAAGCCAATTCGTCTTTATCGATCTTTTAAACGAGCAGTAAAACAGTCTTGGCAGCCATTTTCATAATCATTGGAAGTATTTCTTTACAGATTTCTTTCTCAGAATTCACACATTTCTACCTGGATCAGCTTCGTTCTTTGTTATATAATTATCTGACTGTACACACAAATGAAAACGCAATGAGCATCTTAAGACATCCGACAAATTTGAAAGGAAATTTTTTGATTAATTGGATTTTTTATAAACAACTTAAAATTGTGGTTTTTAGATGTATTGTCAATTATAATACAAAAGAATGTAAACACGACAAAATTATTTAAAAAATTTGTTGTAATATTTGAATGAAATTTAACCAAACCAGTTAACACTCTACACAAAATGGTAATGCAGCAATCCTATTTTTCTTTACACACAAATTACGGAATATAATGATGAATGATATAAACCAAAAGCTAAGAAAAGTCTTGAGATGCAAAGTAGTTATGAATAAAAACAAACGTATATATACAATTTTTCCCTAAATTCACAACTTAGTTTTTCTAAAATCACCTATAAATGAAAAAGTATTTCACCAGCAATAAAACTTTTGGTTCCTTTCTTTGCTAATATTATTTAAAACACAGGATGAAATTTTCCTGCCATTACCTCGATTAGTATTTGAAATATCCTGTTAATGGTGGAGAATATTTGTGGAAATTAAAGTTTTGAGCAAATTTAAGTCAATCGCATTTAAATTGAAAAATATGTAACCCTGGAAAATAGGTCAAGACTGCCTTTTCGTAGAAAACATAAATTGTTTTGAAAAAAAGAAAGTCTGAACTAGAAGAAACAACAATTAAAAAATTCGCCAATGTAGTCGATAACCTGTTTTTAACGTAGCCAGATATCTTACAAATAATTATTTTCTATTTCTTGTTGAAATATTTTTTTGAAATTTTGAATATTTTTAGTTTCCTTGCATTTTTGAAACATTTTTATCAGTCGATCAAGTCTAGTTACATCAATGTCCCATTTCAAAGCAACACTAGGGCCATTTTGGGAACTTTGGGCCATTTGGCTCGTCACTTGGAACAACCGTCAGAAGACGAGGATGACACCTGAGGTGGCACCGCTTTCTACACACCACACCAATGGGAGGACGTTAGGTGTGAAGGATTTAACACGCAACAAATCCCCTTACACGAAATTTCATCGGTGAAATTGAGACTCGAACCTGAAACCTTCTGCTTCCGAAGCTGAGACCTTACCATTAAGTCACCAAGATCAAATTTCTCTGCTAAGATTTTTATTCCTTACGAATAGCATCGCCTGGTAGCAAATTAGGGAACAAATTGATTTCAAATTATTAAAAATTATAAATTAATTACTAAAAGGAAAATATATGTAAAAAAATTTGTTGTTTGTTACATCAATAAATCTGTGTTTAAACAATTTTAATGACGTCTTTACCGTTAATTGTAAAAAGATGCTTTTCACAATTAATAATTTTTATGTTTAGGAGAATATTTCTCTTCGAAAGTTTTTTATTTCAATATAAACCAGTTTCTATTGAATCACGTGACCAATTCATTAAAATGGAATTAATTGTCTGTTACAGCGTCTAGAAAACCTTCGTGCATGGACTCGATTTTCTGCAAACAGTAGAATTCGAAAACAAACTTGGAATTAATTATAATGAAAAGTTAATTTAAATTAAAATTCAAACGAGAGAAAAATCATCTTTCATTAAAAATCTCTGTTACTTTTTTGTTGATCAGGAAGATAGAAAACTCGACTTCTGACATTTTTTTTTCTTTTAAAAAAAATTATAATAACTATTTGAGTTTTTCGTTTTGCTAAGATGTTAATTAGTTTCTGTTTATTCACCTTTTTTCAGAAGCAAGTCTGTTCGTAAAATAAATTTCCGGAGACTGTGAAAAAAAACTATGAAGAGCTAAAATCCACTGGCCAGTAGTCGTTTTTGCGAATGATTCGAAAAAAACAAAAAGTCATTAAAGAATTAAACCTCCTCTCAAGCAAGAAAGGGAAAAAAAAACATTCCCTCCGAATTATTAGATCTCAAATATCCGAAATTCTTCTACTTTTTTTATTGAAAATTAAATACTTTGTCTGACATTGCAATAATAATATTTAAACAGTTCAATAAATTTCGCATAAAAATGTGTAATATTTTTTCTACAAGATCTTTCGTCACTTTTTAAACCAAATCATAAATTCCACATTTCCTGATGACAGCAACAATGAAATAAATTTCCATGGCTCCAGACAGAAAAATTCTTAGTCAGTATTTTTTAATGTGTTTTTCCATACATATTGGAAAGATAATATTATTCGAAGCCATTGGGCTGGATCTGAATAAATGAATTTTATAATGATTCTACTCTTGATAGCTTAATTTTTCTGAACATTAAATCATTTTTTGGAATTCTGTTGCCTTTTCCTTTTTTCCTATTATTAAATGTGAAATGCTGTTACCGTTTTTTCTTAATTATTTTTCTAATGTGCAAGAGACATAGAATTTAATGCATTTAATATATTCTCGGTCTAAAAGAGATTTAAAAAATTATTTCTAGAAATTTAATTTATTGTTGAATAAAAATTATTAAATGTGTAATTTACTAAAGCACCACCATATAAAAGGTAGTAGTACTTAAGATAGGGAATTCGAAAGAGATGTATTTCATTAGTTAGTTTAGTTTAATTATATTAACGTTCCAATTATTAAAGAAACACTTCATGAGTTAGTTTAGTTCAGTTATATTAACATTAAATTTATTAAAGAAACACTTCATAAGTTACTTTAGTTTAATTATATTAACGTCCAGTTTATTAAAGCAACATTAGGCTATCTTGGAATGGATCTTGTAATTATAAATCCCGGTCAAATGACGAGGATGACACCTGAGCTCGCACCCCATTTCCAAACTTACACATCACGCCTTTATTTCATGAATAATAAGATATAAATCAAAGATTAAGAAGTAGAAAATGACTAAAATTAAAGAAACCTTTTTCGTACACTAAAAAATAGGTTTATAAAAAAATATTTTCCTTGTAAAAATTTCTCTTTTTTTAATTTCTATGTAACAAGTCCGAACATTTTTCTTCCGATTCTAAAATAACAGTGAGTTGTCCTGGTTAACTGTTAACTGTTAATGTTACGTTCAGGGGAAACGTATCTCAAACAACTCAATATTTTCGAAATATTGAGGAATGGGAGATTGAGGAAATAAATTTTCAAGTCCGCTTTCAAACTCTCCAAAAGCTGTGTTATGGATTTCAGAGTATCGGCGTCCATTTTAGTAGTCGATATTGTTACAAACTCACGAAGAGAGGGAATTGTGTCCACTTCTCCGCTACCAACTTTCTTTTGATGTATAGTTCGTTTTGCGATGACGGCGTTCACTTTATCTTGAGCGCAAAAAGACTGAAATATATTTGCTTTGTGACGATAAGTTGAGGCAATTTGAAACAGAGAATATATCTGCTAAATATGCTGGTTTACAAAGTCATGTAAACAATTTCTCAACTCTATCATTAAAAAAATCATTGAAGTTCAAGTCTAAGTTCAAATAATCAATTCAGAACCTTTCCTCGAGATAGCCAACGAACATCGGTATGGAAAAGAAGATGGGTTTCATTTCTTCAAATTTTTGTGAAAAAAGTCGTGTTTTTAAAAAAAGGTTTTTAATTTAGTTAAAAACTGTCAGGCTTTCATTTAGAATTTTATGTTGTTCAGCGGGCATCTTACGCGTTGCCAAAGCTTCTCTGTGTTTTCAAAAGTAAAACAACGCGACGGGACTACGGCAAGTATCCCCGTCCACTGTAAAAATCAAAGGTTTCTCAGATTTTAGTCTCGTGGGGAGAGACAGTTGACCACAGATGATTGGGACTTCTTTCAATTTGGACAGAGCCCATGGGATTTTCCGGGGGTTGATTTTCGCCCCCTTTTGGCAACTTTTCATCCCTTTTTTCGAAAGCCTGATATTGTTTCAGCGCAATGTTGCTAAATTGTTTATCATGAAAATATGCATTCGTTAAAAACTGAAAATCTCGAAACTAATCCAATTAATCCATGAATTAATTCTTGTCCTCTCACGGATTAAAATAGTGCATCACTTTTTCAGAAGTGACAGCGCAATTTTATTAAATAGTTTATCATTAGAATATCTATTCGTTTAAAACTGAAATTCACGGAATTAATCCAATTAGTAAATTACTTAAATCCGATTAATCCATTAATTAATTTTTGTTCTCGAATGGATTACTCTTTCAGATGCGTCAGTGCAATTTTATTAATTTTTTTCTCATTAGAATATGCAATCGTATAAAACTGAAAGCAACGAAATTAATCAATTAAATCCAATTAATTCTTGTTCTCTAATAAATTAGAGTAATACACCCATTTTTGAAAAACCTGATAATGTGTCGATGCAGTTCTATTAAATTGTTTCTCATGAAAATATGCATTCACTGAAAATTGGAAATCCGGAAATTAATCCAGAACACCATAAAGATTGCAAAATCTTCTTTACATTTGAGTAAGAAAATGTTGTACTGCCAACAGGAGATGAAATAAATAAATAAAACCTTGTACGACCCTTCAAATAACTGCAAACTATATAGATATTCAGTTACTCAACAACAGGAGGATGTGTTTGCCATTACTGAATAAATGAATTTGAATTGAGACGAAAGAATTATAAGGATGTGAAGTTATGCAAGTTTCCATTTCAGAAGCTGAGCAGAAAGGATCTGAAAAGTGTCACGTGATAAGAATACATGAATAGCAAATTCCAAAGCATTGACAGTAATCTAATATATACATGCACTTTTAAAATACGAATACATTCAGCTATTTTACAAAAAGTAAACTTGAGTTTTTTAAAAATAAAAATTCATTTCAAAAACTCTTTTCTTAAAATGTTTATACAAATTGAATTTTTTAAAAATTCAGTAAGAAATCTTGTTAAATCTTCGAACCATATTCTAAAAGCTTTAAAGTATTCAACTGAGAAATATTTCCTGGAAATTTGTCTCTTTACTTAAATTTTGATGAAGGCTTCTGTGGTGACATTTTAATAAGATAGTAACAACCACTGGACATTGGTGATCAATTTTGTATAGTGGTTATGTTACGCGAATACGAACACCAACGTCGCAAGTTCGATCCTGGTTATATACAGTAGATTCATTCGTGACTGTGAAAACGCAACGTCCATGCAGCTGCCGTGGCTCCATTTATCCGCAACCAAAAGTCGTTTGACTCTCTTGGCGCAGCAACCAAAAAACCAGCTTTTGCAAAATTCTTCAAAAACTAGTATATTTCATTTAAAAACTTAAAATTATCACGATTATCTGAATTTCATTCGCTTTGGCGTCACTGACTGGCAAACGCTAACAAAAGAATATCTAAATCAAAATAATCAGCATAATTTTTTATTATTAATCATCAGTTTAAAGTACTCTTAATCACTTTACTCCCTTTTCCAAAATTTTTTACTTTAAAAATCCAATTTTTTCGTGGTAGGTCATTAATATATGTTTAAGCTCATTTCTGTGGAAAATACACTATCATATTACACTAATTATTAATTAATTAATTAATATTTTTGAGCACATTTTTGGACACTTGACATCTTGAATTCTAATTTTTATAGACACCACTCTAGTTTGAAATGATGAATAATATGAGCCTTTACGTTGTCTGCCTCCATCAAGTTATAAAAATATATAGACTTTTTTAAACAATTTGAATGTAACGAATGTCTTAAACAATTTGAAACAACGATAAATAGAAAAAGCGAGATCTTTTTCTGTTTTTTTAAATTTTAAATAGCTATTAAAAATTTATTTCTATAAATATAGCTTTGATGAAGGCACAAAACATCCACCGGTTCATGCGGACTATTTTGATATATAAATAATTGTACTCGGTTGATTTCTTATTGACTTACAATTGTTTGAATGAAGCAACGTAGAGGGGAAATATTCTTCATAAAATGAGTTCTAAAAGACAAATAGTGGATTTAAAATCAGAAATAGTGGATTCAATGAAAGTACCACGAGAACAATCTTCATAACTGGAGAAATATTCCGAATACTGACAACATCTTGGTATCATTTGAAAGCTAAAGGATCAGAAAACATTTTAAACCAATAAAAAAATATTCGACGCTTTTCAGTTTCAATTGTCCATGTGCTCCTTTAAAGGGAAAAACAGTGTACCTTCATATAGCAGAAAGTAGGGAATACAATATAAATAAACGAAAATTCATTACTTTAAAAATCATCTGAGAAGCACATACAAATTCAGATTTGTTTGTACATTTAAACGGGAGAGTCTTTTGCTGTGACATTTATTTACATTTAAAAAATAATATTGCATCAATATAGTGTGGAAAATAATAGTGCATAGTGTATCAATAACTTTTTAAGACTGATGTGTCTCTACCAAAATCGACACTAGCACGCATGTGATATCTGCTGAAGTACATCAATTCTGCTGAGCTGTAAAATTATCTCGAAGGGTACAGCTTTTCATGACATAGTTACATTAAATTCCATAAAAAATCAATATATTAAATTCCTTTATAAATTAAATCCTAATAAAAATAATCCTAAATAAATTAAAAAGATAAGCCAAGTAAGAAGGAATACAACATAATCAAAATTACAACAAATAGTAAAAGAATCCGGTATATATACTTATATAGAAAGATTGTGAGCTAATAGTAGGAATCGAATTATTTTGCTCTTTAAGTTGATTTATAATGTAACAAAAGCATTCTAAATACATGCGTGCTTTATTTATCCAGGAAATATGGCAAGCTTTACTAATAAAAAGGGTAATCTATGTCTGCCGCTGTGTGTTAAGGAGTTGAACAGGACAGAAAGATTAACTGGAAACTATATTTATCATCAAACTAATCATGTGGAATGAATTACTTAAAATTGAGTTAAAGCCCTAATTATGAATATTTGAGCATATCAGTAATAAATTTAGTAAGCTTTAGTCATTTGACTATTGCTAAAAACCTGTAATTTTGTTTTTCAATGCAAATAGTGCATTCTTAAGAAATAGTAATTTACAATAATCTATATTGGATGCTGTCGGGTGTCGCATTAATGATCCCAGTGATTGGCGGCAAAATCGGGGACGAATTTGGCGACAAAACGGATAATGCTGGAAACCTCAAGAATTTTCGCAATCCATCCAATAGGAACTCCGATCCGACCTGAAAATTATCGGCCCGCTTCCCGCGAACTATAAAAGCCCAGCACTCTAAAACTGAGAGTAGGCTCTAAGGAATGTAAATACTTAGGTGTTATATTTGATAGTAAATTAACTTGGAAGCCCCATTTCATATACAGAACTAAAAAGTTTCGAGACCTAACTCGTAAATTTTACCCCTTAATTTCTCGAAACTCCAAAATGAATAGAGATAATAAAATACTTATTTACACTGCTTATTTGCGTCCAGTAATCACATATGCCTGCCATGTGTGGGGTTACGCTGCCAAGACGAATCTTAAATTAATTGAAAAATTGCAAAATAACCTAATTAGAAATATTTGCAATATGAGATACTACATGCCCAACACCAATATGTACATGTGTCTCGACTACCCCCCACTTAAAAAATTCATTAAAAAACTAGCTACAAAATTCTTCAATAGACTAGATTCAATTGACAATCCTGCAATAAATGAAATCCCTAAATATAACCCTTCCAGTAAAATTAAAAGACCCAGGAACATACTCCTGTAATATTGTTCTTATAAATTCTTAAACTTATTTTAACCTAAACGACTATCTCTTTATCTAAATATCTATAACTCTAATCTTCCTAAAGTTGGAAATAGTCTAAGTCAAGGCAGCATACCCCCGCACCCTCTCTAACTCAATAGCCAATCGCAACGACTCCTGACAAGCACCACCTCACCTTCCCAACTAGTCAGCTAATCTCACATATACCCGTTGCTCCTCAATTTTTCGCATCATTTCGAAAACGATCATGGCAAGATATGGACCGCCATGCCTTCCATATCCTGTCAGGAACGAGGATAAGCCCCTGGCGGGACTAGGCGCCTCGTTAACCCCACTCACAACTACTGAGAGTAGTCGTTGAAGTGGTTAGTACTAATGGTCGTCAATCTAGTCGTGATGAATTGAACTACTTGTGTTGTGTGAAGTATCAAATCGGCAGCTAAAGCGAAAAGAGACAGAGGAGTGTTTCAGCTGTCTGGTTGGTTGGTTGGTTGGTTGGTTGGTTGGTTGGTTGGTTGGTTGG
>JAPMOQ010004973.1:95238-110628 GCA_026543055.1 Argiope trifasciata | reverse complement strand
GTTGGTTGGTTGGTTGGTTGGTTGGTTGGTTGGTTGGTTGGTTGGTTTCACTGGCGCAAGAGCTCTTCTTGGCCATACTGCGCCAAACGTATGGTAAATAAACAAGTTCGAGGTGTTAAAATGTATGGTGATTTTATGTAAAAGGTGTTAAAATTCTAAAAACATTGAAATATTTCATAATAATTGATAAGTACAATTAGTTAGTTTTTCACATTTCAAAAGCTGAAGCAAAATAAGTCTAAATCATTAAATCTAAAACATCTAAAATAACAGCAGGCAAAACGTAAATTGATAAAAGGATTAAATATTGACTAAGTAAACAATATGGAAGTAAAATCGTATGAAATTATGTAACGTGATAAAACCAAAAGAAAATTCATGGCAATAAACAACAATGTTAAAGAGAAAAAATTAAGCAAAAGTTTCAAATATTTTTGTATTTTGTCGGAATGATTTATCATTTTTTCTCTTTTTGGCTTGCAAGAAGAACTCATCACATCTGGGGAGTCCTCCAAGATCTCAGACATGTTGTATTCTAATATGTCATCGTCACCATCTGACACTCAGGATGAGCTCATCTCGGCATTAGCATCAGATTCTTGAGATGTTTTCACTTTTGCTTCTTTTGGAAGAATAACAGAGTCAGCCGAAGGGAGTAATTTGGTTTGAATAGAAATATTTGGAGTTTTTTTATGATAATTGTGCTGGGACATTGACCTGGCAAAACAAAATAAAATTTTGAAATTTTTCAGCCTTGCGACCATTCTTTGTTTCAAAAGGAGAGGCCTTTATTAATTTTTTTCTTTTGCATAACAAGTTTAAAACCAGTTAAATCAGGTGAAGCAGAAATGTCTTCACAAACTGATGCAACAGGACGAGAAAAAGACTTAGGTAAACTATTTGAATTACATGCTGTTGTTGTAGAATCCATCTGTTTCAGATTTATGCCAGAATTTAGATCATTTAGACCCCATTGAGTGGATGTGGTAGATAATTCTTTCACCGCAGAAGCATAATTCTTTTCAGGGGTAGAAGTTTTAGATTTTATTAATTTTCGGGCTTCCTGATAAGATATTTGGGTTTTTTACTTTATTGGAAATTATTTCTTTTTCCTGTTTCCAGGCAAAACATTTCCGAGAAAAAGAAGTGTGCTCCCCTTTACAATTCAACACTTCTCTTGAGCATTACAATTGCTACTGTCAAGACCGACATCTGCACAACGGGAGCATGGATGCCCTTTATTTACTATCATTAAGACTGGATGCCTGTTATTTATATTCAGTTGCACTATTTCATCATATAATTATTGGAGAATTTGTTGATATGAAAAAATTTATTGCCCTAAGGAAGAGTATTAAATTTTAGCCATAATTAAAGAACAGCAACCATAAAATTCCTCGAATGACATCTGTATTTAATTTAAATACTTTTAAAATATCATACTTGCCTATATTGTTAGTCTTAATGTTTGTGTCTGTAATAGTTTTGAGATAATTTTTAAAAGCTTAAATGCAACTATGTAAAAACTGAATAAAGTACTCTTAAGAATTTAACGAGAATTTAAAAAAATAAATATCACTGATATTAGAAAGTTGTTTTTTTTTTTTTTTTCAAAATCAATACTGATATATATTTGGTTACTTAGAGCTATATTTTCCTTCTGAAATTTCCTGGTGGTTTTTTTAAACACACGTTTACTGTTATCTGAAGGAATTTAATATTAAATAACGACTGTAAAAAAAATAAGTAATTGTATCACATTTGTGATAATGGTAACACTCCATTTTAGTTGGAAAGATTGTTATAATAATAATAATAATAATAAATCTATATTCGGGAGAAGTTTTATCGTCGATAATAGAGTCTACTTATACTTTGTTAAATAATTTTTTTACCACAAAATTATAATACATAACTAATGCTTCTGTTTTAGGTCTTTTTTTAATCCCTAGACGGAATACAGTGAAACCTCGTTACAACAATACTTTAGGGACCAAATAAATATATTGTTGTAGAGAGGCATATTGTTATATCGAGGGCCCACATATTTTGAGCATTTAATAAGAGTTTTTTTTTATTATTATTATTAGTTTAAGGTGCATAACATACTACTTTTAAGTCTGTATTTAGAAGAAATTAATTTGGAAAATACTAAAAATGTCCGTAGAGAATTCACAGATTGAAGAGCTTCCTGGGATGACAATAAGGACTGCGATGGGCCTGTATTATCATCATCATCTTCATCATTGTTTTTTCCTATCTCATCAGTAATTTCAGAGAGAATATCTTCATCAGTAACTCCTGCGAAAACCATAAGATCATCATCTACTGTTAAATAGTCTTCTATACTAATTCCAAACTTTTTACCGCTTGTTTCTTCAAGTTGGGATACAGATTTTTTGATGTGCAAAACACATTCTTGATCATTTGAGAGATCATTGTCTATGGAATTTTCATCATTATCAGATTTCTTATCTTCCATAACACAAAGACCAGCCTTTTTCCAGCCATTCCGAATGGTTTTTTCTGTTACTTCCCACCAACTTCCACAATATCCACAATGAGTCTTAATAGACGGAAAAAATAACAAAAGAAAACGAAAAAAAAGGCATTTGAAAATCAAAATATTATTATAAAGGGAGAAAATAATACTGAAATTTAGATTGAAAAAATCGTTTTACAGGGGTTTATTGTTTTAGAGAATATCGCAATATTGAGGTGATATTAACATTAGTTTATATGCAAAATCACCGGGACCACAAAACATTATTGTAGTAGAGGGAGTTATTGTTGTATCGGGTATCGTTGTAGCGAGAGTTTACTGTATTAATTTTCCCTACTCGAAAATGTTTAATCGTATAAACGAGAAGCTAGACAAATAAATGACCTAATAAATTCGTCTTCTAAATTAAATTGACAAAATAGTTTTAAGAAAGGCCCTTTCATTATTGCAATAAAAAGAATTTTTTTATATCGGTAAGTCACTACATTTTTAATCTGTAAATTATAATTAATTATATTATTCCTTTTCACAAACATCATGGAATCCAGAAATATTTTTTTTCTTAAATTCTCTATTAGATGGGATCATATGTATGGAAACAGACTTTAAATTTTTAAAATAACCAGTGATTACCCGAGACTCTGTTCGCGGGGAAATTCTGATACGTATGTACGAAAAACTATCAAATAATTATAAATAAAAAAAAAATTAAGCCTAACCTAAAAATGATACGTTTAAAAATATAAGCATATGCAAAAAATCTATAACATAAATACAATTTAATAACAAAATCGCTTAACTAACGTAAAAACAATTTATTTACGCTGTATACCCAAAATAAAACAAAACGACAAATCAAGTCCTGTCAAATCCATTTTATTTATTGATCGAGACTGAGATAGCTACAACAGTATTATATACATCGTTTTTAAACTTTTAGTTAACATGAAAAAAGAGTTCTCAACATTCACGCACTAACTTTCAACGCCAGTTGGGGTAACACAATGCAGATTAGAAATTTTTTATTTCCTTTATTCTGTTTTCTTTTAATTTAAAAGTACTTCAGAATGAATCCGAAAGATCGATTCCTTGACAGCATTTGATTTTAAATTCTTAAAGCACTATGAAAATAAAAAGAATCGTTTAAAATAATCGGTCGAAATTTTCCTAAGCCTAACCTCAACTCTGTTGGGGAAAAATGCCCAGAGCCTTACTCACCTTTGGCGGGATTAGGCCTCAGTTTTTTGGCGCTCAAATTAGTTTATAACTAAGGTATCCGACTACATTCAAAACACTGGTTATCGACCACATTGGCGACTTTTTAAAAATTGTTATTTCTTATATTTCAGACTTTTCTCTTTCCAAAACAGTTCATCTTCTCTAGGAAAAGAAAGGCCTCACCCATCATACAGTGTCACATATTTTTTACTGCTAAAATTTCTCTTTTACTTCAATTTTCTCAAAACTTTCATTTTCGTAAAAATTCTCCACAGCTCGCATGATATCTCAAAAACTCATAAAGGTATTTAAATAAACATTTCAGCATGTGTTTTAAATGATACGGGCAATGAAACCAACCAAAAGTTTTACTGTTGATGAAATACTTCTTCAGTTATTGGAGTTTTCAGAAAAATTAAGTTGTGAATTTATGGAAAAAATGCATATTTACGTGTATTTGTACTCATAACTTCTTTGCGTCTCAAGATTTTTCTTAGATTTTGGTTCATTTCATTCATCATTATATTCTCCAACATGTGTGCAAAGAAAAATAAGATCGCTGCATCACAATTTTGAGTAGTATGTTAACCGTTTTGATTGAATTTCATTTAAATTTACTATACATTTTCTTATTTCTTAAAATATGTTACATTTTCGAACAATTTTTTTTTGTATTTACAGTATTTATTATAAACAATACAATTAGAAATCATTAATAATTTTTTTTAATCCAATTTTTCAAAATTTTCCTTCGAACGTAGTCGGATACCTTAATATAAAATGAACCACTCAATGAACCAGAATAAAAAGCAGCCTATGTTCCAATCCTGATTATAATCCATCTTTGTGCTATATTTCATCCCATTCTGTTCAGTCGTTCTGGTGTACTTGAGTAACAAACATCCATCCAAACATCCAAACTTTCGCATTTATAATATTAGTATAGATTAATAATTAAGTTCAGAAAATATTTAAATACCACCCTGTCGTCTAGAAACGTAAGGGACAAAATCTGAAAATTAACAGCTCTCGCAAATCACGATAGATTGGCATTATTACTTTCAAAATTCCATCCTTCCAAGCGTAACTATATGTAGTCAAACGGTTGCAGGATGCATTGTAGAGTTGAGGCGAATTGATTTCTCTTGTAACCCTTTTACATTAGAGAGATAAAAGCATATTTATAGTATTTTATTTTTGATGTTACTCAGAGAAATAGCCTAATAAGTGTTCCCGAAATGAAGTTATTTTGTACCAGTTACAATAAACCGATAATTATGAAAAAATTTCTTATAAAAAATCATGAGGATTGCAAATAAAAATGGTAAGCAAGGTATCTAAAGTATGTTTGAAATAAAAAACGCTGAATTACTTCCTTTCAACATAGGATGAGAAATAAATTAAAAAGTAACAAATTGCATTAAAAGAATATAAATGTTTGACTTGAACTCGTAAGAATGCGAAATAAAAAAAAAGAAAGAATTAATATAAATTCTTCTTTAGTGTCCATAATAGAAATTCTTTGGTGTACATAAAACAATGGTGGTAAATGTTTTTAAAATGCCTGCATTTAAAAAGTATTCTTGAATTATTCTAAGGAAAGAAAATGTTCTTAGAAATTCGTAGAATTCTTTTCGTTGCCTTGAATACATTCAACAACTCTTTCTTTCCAGTTTATATAAAGAATTTTTTTCTTATATATAACGATTTCTATTAAATTTAAATATATACGAACTGGTAAAATATTATAAAATGAATGCAATTTAAATTAAATGACAATGAAACAAACTAAAATTCTCAATGTATACACAAATTTCAAAGTTAGCTGCAAATTGGTTTAAAATGCATTATTATATGATGATATCACCGTTTTTAGAGTACTGTGTTTATAATTAAAAAAATTGAGTATAATAAAACCAGTCCTAGTAATTATATAGTTTCTATTCATTTATTTTTAATTATTCATACGTTTAAATCATCCACATTTTAAACAAATAATCAGTGACATTTTTTTTTTATATATGTCTTCATTGTTATATAAAATTTAAAGCCAGAAGCAAGTTTTGATTTGTACCAACGCACAGGAAAACAGACCTTAAAAGATTTTTTTTAATGTGGTTTGAAAACTTGCTTCAAACGCCTCAAATATGTTTCGCTAATAAATATTCGTTCAATAAATTACTAATAAAAACGAAACTTTTTTATCATTTATCATTACTTAACCTTGAATTTAAGGAGCCTTACAGCATTTTTTATGAGCAACAAGTGATATTGTCATTAACAGAAGTAACTGGTTTTAATAAACATTTAGAATATTAATTTTAATAAAAAAAATATTATTTAAAGGAGTAAACTTTCTTTCGAAGGTAATTTTGCTGTATAAAATGCCCTTGAATTTTACCCTGAAATAGTCCTCAATTTCTTGGCAATTCCGAAAACTAAGCTTTTTTTATCATGTGACAACATGATATTGTTTTTTCTTGAGGTTTTTGGATCCTCAAAACGTGAAGGCAATAAATTTTTGAAGCTGCAAAATGGGTAGGTGTAAAATTTGCTATTTATCTCGTTTTTTTGGAGTCGGCTATCACAATATAGCTTTAGAAATATCTGCCATTTTTTTAATGTAATTTTATTTTGGAGTCGGCTTTCACTCCATAGTTTTTCCATTATCCAACGTATTCGTGAGTCGGTTTTCACCGTATAGCTTTTGAAATATCTGTCGTCTGTTGTAGTCTTTCCGTAGGAAATCACAGCGCTGATGTCAAACTTAAGCGATGTTTTTTTAAAAAAACCAAACAAAAAAATGGTGTTTGTTTTATCTATATAGGTAGTTGCTTCAGCGATCCTTTCATCTAACTAAAATATTGTTATTAGAAAATAATGCAGAAGGTTGTTATATTTATCGTCAACTAAAGTTAGAATTTGATTTCCATTCTGGAAATTTTCTTCATTGGTTTAAGTTATTAACCAGTTTAAATCGGATAGAAACAAGCACGATACTATCAGGTTACACACGCTTCGTCGTTGTATATATATATATATATATATATATATATATATATATATATATATATTAATCAACCAAATAAGCCAAGTATAAAGGAACACAACCGAATCAAAACTTTCGGGAGTTCATGTTTCACTTATTAGTACGCTTTAGACCCTTATTTCTATTCTTAATTTCTACATTTATTTTCCTTTAAGATGAAACCTTGAGTTTCAATTACGAAATCATCCAGTGGTGGAAATAAGCATTTTGAGACCATCTTTTAATAGAAATGATTAACTAGTTTAGTTTCATTTTAATACACTTTTAATTCATTAATTATGAATTAAATGAATTAATGATTAGGAATTATTTTAATTATTTTTTACTTAATATAAAAATGAATGTTTTTATTCGTTTAATCTGAATCAAGATTTCTAGGTATCAACATTTGTACAAAATGTCATTGAGTAATGTTTGGTATTTATAAATATTGTAATAATTAAGTGAAAGTAATAAATCGTATCTGAACCGGATCAATAACACGTTATGTTGTATTAGTTACAACAACAATAATTACTTGGATGCTAAATATTAGAAGACATTTTGAAAATGACATTAAGTATTTTTTTACTGAAAGTCAAAAATCTTTTGTGTATTAATCTTGTATTTTTAAGAATAATAAAATAGTCTTTTTCCCATTACTTATATAAAATTCGTTCTTATAAAATATTTTTTAAGAATTCTCCTTATAGCTTTGTGAACGAATCCCGGATTCAGCTTCTGAAACAGGTGATTGTAGGATTTGATATTGTAAAAATGTTGAAAAATGAAAAAAGCAGAACAAAAATCAGAACTTCATGCATTTCTTGAAAAGCGACGACACATTGTAGAAATACACTCATACCCATATATTGTAGGTAATGCAAGTTCAGGAAAAGAAAGAATCAGAAGCAAAACAAATGTGACTTATTTGTAAGGCCTATTTATTGAACAAAAGATAAAGAGCAAAAAAGATGCTATATATTTGACATTGATTTTACAAAAATACCGATTTTTTGCTCCTGGAAAAAATTAGAAAAAGAACCCTTATTTACAAATACCAATATTACATGGTTGGTATGACGGCCAATACATAGTATATCTCCCAGACGATGCAATACAGTCCATATAATGCATAGACATGCTGAGTATCAAATCATCGATCTGATCTTGGGGAATATGACACCATTCATCAAGCAATGCTCTCCGAAGATATGTAGGAGGTGGTTGACGGGCTGCTACTCATAGGCCAAGTACGTCCCATACATGCACTTCTGGATTCAAGCAATGTGAGAATGTTGGCCTGTCCATGCGGGTGATACCCTCCGATCGAAGCTATTTGTTTACGATGTTTGCATAATTAACATGAGCATTGACATCCATATGCACGAATTCTACACCCATGGTGTTTTGAAACAAACGTACATGCTGTTCCAGAAGGACGTCCAGATAGTTGTGGCTTGTTATTGTTCCAATTCAATACGCAAATCAGTTCTGCAATCTAGAATAATTCCTCCCCAAACCAACAATCGTGCATCATCGTAACGATGTTGTTCAATGTTGTTCTCCTGGTAGTAACGGGTACCCAGCGCTCTCCATATGAATGTTCGACGAGAATCAGACAGCAAGCTAAACCTGGACTCAGAAAACATCACTCATTGTTGCGATGTCCACAATACATACATAGGCTAACTGTAGGCAACACTGAGTTGCAATAAATGGATCACATCTGACACAGGCCTAAGGGCATATAGACCCATCTGCCCTAGGCGTCTGTACATCGTCTGCCTGGAAACTGTCGCACCAGTCGCTGAAGAGAGCTGACGAGACATGCCTGATGCTCTGCTCCGTCTGTTATTTTGCGGGTCGTGGGGGCCTGGTGGTAAGGTCTTGGTTTCGGAGCTGGAGTTTTGCCCAATTCCATCGAAACAGAGTCGTGTAAGGGGGCCTCTTGCACGTTCAATCCGTCAGGCCAAACTTCCTCCCTCTGGTGTGGCGTGAGGAGGAAGGTGCAAGATCGGGAGTCGTCCTCGTCATCTGACCGTGGTTCAAAATGACGAGGTCCGTCCCAAAATAGAACTAGTGTTGCTTTACAACGGGATGCTAATATGACTAAACTAAACTGTCTGTTCCTTTAGATAGTAACCATCAAATATTGCTTCTCATTTGGCGTTGCAACTCGGAGGCGATTTGTGATGTAACGTCTACTCACATTGCCATCATCTTGGAATTGCTATCAAAGCTGGCAGATGACTCTCTGGGTGATTTCAAGTTCTTAGGATGTCTCCAGATGAGAACGCCCGCATTCAAGACGACCAATAATTCTAGCACATAAAAAATCATCCAAATGTGTCTTTTGTGTCATAAGTATGTGGTTATTACACTGAAAGGCTTATAAAGAGCGTGCGAACGATTTTACTCCTCAGCCTGTATTCTTTATACATCCCTCTCTTGCATTCTTGTCATTGTGAAGTCCTATCGGTGTCATCTAGTAGCTTCATGCAATCTGCATACGATTTTTGAAGATGTGTGTAATCATTTTACGAATGATTTATGTATTTTAGAGTTCCATTTCCTTTACACTCTGAATTATGGATATGAGTGCATGTCAAAGAAAACATATTAGCAATCGATTGCAGCTACGATAAATCGTATGTATCGTAGAAAATAAACTATAAATTTTAGAGATATTAGATTATATGTGTTCAAGAGATTATTTTCTCCATTTGCATTAAATTGTTTCTCTGAAAACGTAGTCACATTTGGAGGAAAAAAAAAAGAAAGATTTCGACAAGGAACAACAGAAAGAATTAAGAATTATCTTTTGAAATGAGTTAACAACGCCAATTACTGCTGCCATTTGAAAAGAAATAATCTCGATTAATTTTTCCAAATTATAAAAGAAAAAGTGAAAAAAAAAATATCATTTAATAACTTGTAACTTTTTTTTCATAAAAAGATTAATTATTCAAACCACGACAGATTTTGGTTGTAAATGTAAAGAGATGCTTATGATGTTAATAAAGGAAAAAACGAAAACTGAAAATATTTTTTTCATCTTCTTTCTTCCAAACTGTGAAATTATTTTATGAAACATTTCTATACGATAGGAAGAGAATCCCATTCGGGAATCAACGCTGAAAATAATGTAATACAATTATCAAAGCTATGCAATTATTTGAAAATATTCTTCTCGAAGCCGATTCGATAACTGAGATAAATATTTCAATTGCGTCTAGACATTGAGATTTCGACATGATGTACTCATATTCGAGCCAGATAGAAACGGTGCGCCATTTAAATTACTTTCAATTGCGAGTTCTAATTAATGTATTTATTTCATCTGATAAAGGAAATGCACAAAAAAATATTTCAGACACAAGTAAATATGCTTTTGAAAGAAGGGTACATTTTAGTTCGATTGCATTTGAAAGGAATAAAAGGGTGTTTTTTAAAAAAAACTGCTAATTCTGAGGTAATTATTAGAATTTTACTAACAAGTAATATAAAAGGAAAATTTAAGTCAATTTCTAATTAAGTAAACAGAGAAAAATTGTCCAATAGTTACTTTTTTATTAAATTATTACAATTAATATATATACATACACATATGACATATGTATACACATATGACAAAATCACAATATTAAGTTGCAAAAGAATTTTTTTTCTACCGATCTACACGTTTCACCCCTAAAGGTGCTTATTCCTAAATTTATATCCTGCTATATGTCTTACCAGCGGGTGACCGAGCTCCGCTCGGAGAAAAGAGGTATCGAAGCTAACTCGAAGATTTAAATTTTCAATTGTGATTTATCAAAACAATACATGCCGTAAGAAAATTTGTGAAACCATTGGTGAAAAGATAACCGGTTAAAGTGCACCATTGTAAACTATTCTAAACAAAGTTAGAGTTTGGAAAGGGAACTATTCTATACAAAGGAAAAGTAAAGGTAAAGATTGAAGTGTGTTGAAGTTCAATATTTTTGACAAATTTATTTAGAAAAAACAAACATATATACATACATAAGAAACATATTATAAACCTATAACAGCATAAACATAAAACTTTATTAGTTCGCCATATTGGCTATAGATGGCAGCACGTTACCGCTTGAAAATTTAAGTAGCCATTATGGCGAACTAATAAAGTTTGAAAATATCCTATCTGTAACTTCGAACTGCTCGACCGTAGCGCTTCAAAACCGGCACCAATCGATTCCTCGTGGCCAAAAACCCCAGACCCCCAAGTTTACCGGAGTTTATTAATTCTGGGGCGATTTTCGACTTGTCAACCATTCCTCGTATTATAGTATTAGATATAAGAGAATTTTTTCTTCCCTAACATAAAACTAAAATTAATTAATTTATCAAAAAAGTTATGGATTTTAGCAAGAAATGAACTCCCACTTTTCACCCTCACGTGAAAATTAATGAAATAATTGCATTTCACTGATTGAGCAACTGCCTGTTGATTTTAATTTCCATGACAAACAGCTAAAACTCTATTCAAAGTATTAGAAATTAATTAAATTTAATTAATTAATATTTAGGAAAACTGTATTAACATCAAGAGTCACACACTACAAGTTAAAAAAAATATTTAAATTTGAGTGGATGAAGGAAAAGTGTTTTATAAAAAATTGAAAAGTTGAACTAGATATATAGATTAATATATATAGGGAGAGAGTGAACTAATAATAGGAATTGAAAAACGTTTGTGCATTTTGTGTGTGCTACATAATATATATCATAATTTGGGAAATATCTCGGATAAAGTATATAAATTTATATGACAGAAAAACGAGGAATCCGACAAACATCGAAGATCGAAGACTCAAAAGCGAAAGACGCGGAGGAATCAAGAAGACAAACTAAGTGCTGGTGGCTTTAGAATGTCCGATCTTTCAGATTCCCTGCCTTCTGGGAATCTCTCACAAACATTGTTTCTTCATCCTCTCGACATGTTGGGTTCAAAATGACAAAATGGACTTGTTTCGCAGTATTAATGCTGCAGCTGACAAGTGCATTCGCAAACATGTCTGAAATCTTGTAAACAACACAGCGACAAATAAATTTAAGAAATATCTTAATTCTATATATATATGTATAAAAAGAAAGAAAGAATATGAGCAGTAATATTTCTGTTTGCAGAGGAAATTGCGTGGGAAATCATCACCCATTCATAGAGAAATCATCGACTGGGTGAAAGTTTTGAGAGAAGAAGGATGAAAATGTAGCAGTCTTTTGAAAACACGGATGTAAAAGTTTCTGGCAAAAGGGAGCGGTGCAAATGTTGTTTACTTCAGTCCTTTCACTGCTGTCAAAGAGGCTTTACCCACTGGTGAAAGCATAGAGAATCGTCTTTCATCGAAAACATACTCAGAGTTTTCAATTGTGCGCACTGGGACTGAATTCATTCAAAAGCCCGAGTGGTTTCAATTCATAAAATTCTTGAGATGCAATTTGATGAGTAGAGTTTTTGAAAGTAGTTGATAATAGGGCTTTCCGTATGAAGGCTTTCACTGGAATGTTTAGGTAGTAAATAAATAAAATTATATTATTTTGAATTCCTTTTACATGTATATGTAGTATTTTTTACTTTTTGGTTTCGATTTTTTAACTTATACCTAAGATAAGTATCTTTCCCAACCTGTATTCCGAATTCTATAAATCATCAGTTAAGTATTGGTATCGATAAAATCTTATTTCCATACTCAGGTAGCACTACAACCCTGGTTAGTAGGGCGATGTATTCGTATTCATTGGGTTGCGAGTTCGAAGACTACCGGCCGAAGACATTCGTGTGTCCGGAGGCTGGCGCACGTATAAATCTGTCGTGGACACAAAGTCCTCCATGTTGAGAGTAATAAGGCTGGGGGGGCTGGTTCAGAGGCGATCGTCCTCTGAAATAGATCTAAATTACGATCTTTGGACGAGTGAATGAAATGTGTGAACGAAGTCCACCCGGTAAAAAAGGGTTGTGACAGGTCAGTAGCTAAATCGTACTCTTGGCCCAAGATGGAGCTTCTGAAAAAAAGAGACTCAACAAATTAGAATTAAATCTCTGACTCTTCAGTTAGAAGTGCCATTAGAAACCACTACATTTATATGAATCAGCATAGTTTAGTTATATTTTCTTGGTTTAAAGCAACACTTGGACAGACTCCGTAACTCTGAACTGCTGTCAAATGACATGGACGACACCTGAACTGACATCATCCATTCCAAAATTCCACGCCACATAACAGGGAGGACATTTGATCCTGACGGGTTTAGAGTACACCAGACCCACTTACACATCAGTTCATCGAGGTTCGAGCTTGCAACCCTCCAGATCCGAAATCGAGATCTTACTGCCAGGGCACACAAGCTGTCTATCTCCATAAATAAAAATTTAATTAATTTGACAAATTAATGTACTGAAAAATAATAAATTAATGCTTTTTCAATGGCAGCAGTAGAATATTCTGATGTGGATTAGGGTTATGCTAAAAGTGGCGTTACACTGGTAAAAGCTCATAAATAAAATTTAAAAACAATTAGGATTTAAATAGCTTTCCAAAAAAAATTCATAAGTTGTTTACTAGAAGCTACAAGCAGCCAAATAATAAAAAAGAAATGTTTAAAAAGGAACAGGTATTAAAAGAAAAAAATGAAAGAGTCTGAATGGCCTAAGAAGAAGAGCTTACGTAATATTCCCAACAGTATCATTGAGACATAATTTGTAAATAATAGCATTTATGAAAGATAGAAAATTTAAATTTTGGAAACAGGAAGAAAAGAAAAAATAAATAAAACAAAGAGAAAAATATGAATAAAAAATAATAGGTAAATCAATGAAAAAATAAATAAACAGAAAAATAAAAAAAATTACATTTGCATTAAAAACTCTTAACTCGTAAAGAAGAAAATAAAAATTAGTTTTCCGTTTTTACGAATCCAGCTCAATAAAAATGTTTAAAAAAGTACATTTTTGATGGATCCTGCTTCAGAACAAAGCTTAACTCGTTAAGCTAAATTTGTCTTATCTTCGACGGCAACCACTTCAAAAGTAATTTCAGGAATCTCGTTTATTAAAATAAATTTTGGGGAATTTTCTAAGAGCAAAAGAATGCCGCGTTAATAAGAACATGTAAGCTTGACTTCATTTGAACTATGCATAAGTGGAATAATTTCAAAATATTTTATTTGCTCAGAAAGGAGACATTAGCGTGTCAAAACATTGGGCGAGAACGTAGAAGCAGACTGTTTAGAATGTTGTTAAGCCCTAAATTCCGAATTATTATAATTACCGGAGAGGGGGGGATCACAATGCAATTTTAGAAATAGCGAAAACTAATTGTTATTGCAACTTGCTTATGAAATAATCTGGATTGCCGACTCACAGATATTTTTTCGAGGTTTTCTTTCATTTTGGTTTGTTTCGTATTTATGAAAATTTAATTCTGTAATCGATTTTTCAATCTCTTTTCTAGATGTTACAGTTTTGATATTTTCTATAAATGTGGGTTTTCAGTGACAAAACACTATTTAAATACTTTCAGCGCTCAAATTTCCTTTCATACGAATGTGTCGAATTTTTATATTTTGTACCTCAAGGTAGCTTGCATATCATATCACTGATTGATGAATTTAATTTCACATTTAGCACATGCTAATGGATAATCTTTTTTTTTTTTACTTTATTAAAGTACTAGCCGCCTTTGGCGATCATCTGGTTTGACAGAAGTAATGCGTTCTGAAATTTTCAATTAAATACATACGTACCTTGATCTCTTTATAACCTATCAGCCAAATATATTTCAACTTCAAACTCCGATAGTCGAGTAACACCGATTATGATAAAAGCCTTACGATTCTTTGTTCATTGTACTATACTATCTTAATGATTTGCAATCAGCTGTAGCGAAGTTATGTGAAAAATATCCCATCTTATAATTATTCCATAACATTATGCCACCATTTCAACATGTACTGAGCATCACATCTTACCCACCTTCCCTAATATGCAATAAAAGTTGAATATTGAATTAATGATATAGATATTTCAAACGATCATAAAAAAATTTGATTGTATTTATTTTTTTAGAAAATATTGTATTTTATACTTATTTTATTTCATCCAGTCACGTGCTGAAAGCTAAATTTTTAAAAATTTAATTTACAATAATAGAAGATTTATTTTTTATTTGAAATCCTGTAATTATGATTGCAACACGCTGATAAAAGCTAATTTTTTACCTTTGATTTACTAGTGCAGATTAAATTTTATTGTCTTGTCCCAAATATATCTAATACTATAATACGAGGAATGGTTGCCAAGTCGAAAATCGCCCCAGAATTAATAAACTCCGCTAAACTTGGGAGTCTGGGGATTTTGGCCACGAGGAATCGATTGGCGCCGGTTTTGAAGCGCTACGGTTGAGCAGTTCGGAGTTACAGATAGGATATTTTCAAACTTTATTAGTTCGCCATAATGGCTACTTAAATTTTCAAGCGGTAACGTGCTGCCATCTATAGCCAATAAGGCGAACTAATAAAGTTTTATGTTTATGCTGTTATAGGTTTATAACATGTTTCTTATGTATGTATATATATGTTTGGTTTTTCTAAATAAATTTGTCAAAAATATTGAACT
>JAPMOQ010004973.1:79942-90238 GCA_026543055.1 Argiope trifasciata | reverse complement strand
TGTATATGTATAAATGAAAAACTCTTCGAATAGGATAAACCAAAATAAAAAATGAAATTTTTTAATTTCGTTTATTTTTAAGGTGCGTTTGAAGTTATTACATATATACCAGCGAGCACAATTCTCTTCATCATTAATTAATAATAAAAAAAGTAATGCATAAAAATTTCTAATGGAATTCCTACTTATTTTCTTATCTTATTTATATATATCATATATTATTTATATTAACGGGTGTCACGTCAGTAATCTTATAACTTATCCACAAAATTGGTGACTTTCGAGGCAAATTTCGCAAAATCTGATGATGATTTTGGCGGCCAAACAGAAATTACTGAAAAATTCTAATTAATGGATTAATAATAAATACATAAAACTATCAAAAAAATTGCAACGTAAAGTTGCAATTTTTGCGATTATTGAATTGGATTCATTATGAAAATGAAAATCTGATTAGAAAAATAAAAGTCTATTATCAAAAATAGTTTATTCCCTATAAATTCGTAAATTATTTACATTCTGTAGAAAATCTATTCGTTTTTCTGAAACTTAGCTCATAGGTAGTAAGGTAGAAAAAAGGGAACGTTTCGCTACAATTAAGAAATAGCTGATATTTTTTATTGATTAAAAGCGTTATTTTCAGTTATATAAAGGATTAATTTATCTCCAGTGTTTCCATTGTATGAAAATTCTGTTGATATTTTGTAATTTTCCTCACTTATTTACAAAATTTTACTGAATGTTTGGTTAAATTTTGTATTCGCCTTTAATAAATATTTATATCGTATGAAAAAAAACTCCTTCTTTAATTTAATTTCACTCTCTTATATTTTTTAAGAAAGAATAGAAGGGATAAAAAAGTTGCCTGATGTAACTAAGAGTCATTTGTGAGTGTGTGTGAGAGAGAGAGCGTGTGTGCAGGTGAAAAACTTTCAGCAATTTCAAAATTTCGATTTATTTCACCAAGGGAGCCAACACAGGAGTGGCAAGTTATACAAAGCGATTTGAGATTCGTCAGTCAATATCGTGACACAAGAGCAAAATTGATCAAAATTTTTCCCTTCTGTTATTGTAATATGAAATTACTATAGGTATTTTTTGATACGTGCGTTTTTAGGAAGGGAAACTTAGGTATCTTTGAAAGAATGTTATAAGCATTAAGGATTTTTCTCCCATTACTTCAAAAGTGAGAAACTTTATGGAGCACGTGTAAAATTAGTTAAATAAAAAAGTGGAAATCAGATCAGTTAGTTAGAAGTGTAGTTACTAAGTGGTTCACCCTCAGAACTATCTGGGGTCGCAGTGATCTGGTAATAAGGTCTTCGCTTCGGAATCGGAGGATTTCAAGTTTTAGACTCGATTTCTCCGAAGAACTGTCGTGTGAGACGGTTCTGGTGCACGTTAAATCCATCGAGCCAAATGCCTTCCAGCTGATGTGGTGTGGATATGGGATTGGTGTCAGGTGTCATCCTGATCGTCTGATCACGGTTCAAAATGACGAGGTCCGTCCCAAAATAGTCCTAGTGTTGCTTCAAGACGGGACTTTAATATAACTAAACTAAACACATAAATAACTACTCTGACAACAGATCGGAGGTTTTCGTTTCTTATATTCATGACGTAAAGAGAGAGAGAGAAATCCATTTAAACCCAGCCTCGGCCTCGATTTCTAGGTGCCGCGCACGCCGTTTTGTCTTACATTTCTGACAGGGATTTCCTTATTCAAACACGAACTTTTCCCGCCTTTTGATAGATATCACTGCGAGTAAAGGCTTCAGTCGATGCTCAGCCAGCCACAAGGAAGCAAGCTTGTAGAATTTTAGTATGTCTAACATTATTACTGTTCAGAACACTATTTTAATTCTTAATCATGGTGGGGGGAGCCCTTAGTCGAGGTGCCCTCCCGGGTGCGTAGCAACCCCACCCCTAGATGGTTGACTCTGGGCATGAGTATGTGAAATGTATCTTTGAAGGCAAAACAGTTGAGTAACCAAATCACATAACTTTTTTCATCTCGTTCGTTTTCACCCATTATGAAACGAGCGAATTTGCTTTTTTGTGATACTGTTCCATTAGTTGTATGGCATTCAGTGTTCGAAAAGCAGAAAAAAAGTCAACGTCAAACAACAAAGCATGCTCATGTAAATATTGCAAAATTCACGCAACATCCCAGGTAGCACAGTATATTGCACTATATTTTACAATATTGTACAATATTAAACAATATTCCACAATATTAAACAATATTGCCAATATTGATCAATGTCATACAAGTCCCCTTGAGTATGGCGCCCTGGCTAAGAGGTAGTGTGTCTTCCCTGTGATCTGAGTATCCTGAGTTCGTATCTCGGTTCAGGCTTAGTTGTTGTTCTATTTGTGAAATGTGTGTATTAGAGGAAGACAGATAGACAATCATAACAAGAAAAGAATGGAAAGTGCTATAAAAGAAGTGCTCTCAAATAGAATGTGTGTTGACTGAAAACTGCAGAAGACTTCTATATTCCACTTTTTATTTAAGAAAATACAATAAAAATGGCTTGGGAAAAATTCAATGAATTAAAATAAGTTACTATTAAAAGTAGATTGGGGACATGAATCCACATCTTTTCTGAACAGTAACAAAAAAAAATTACATTGATATTTTTTCAGACTCTTTTGTTTAATTTTGGCAAATGTTTGAAAATGAACACGAGTTTTAGTTATATTAACACCCCGTTGTAAAGCAACGCTAGGACTATTTTTGGACGAACCTCGTCATTTTGAATCGCCGTCAGATGTCGAGGACGAAACCTGAACTGGCACCCCTACTCCAAACTTCCAAACCACACCAGTGGGAGGACGTTTGGTCCCGACGGATTTAACGTGCAGCAGATCCGCTTACACGGCGGTTCTTTGGTGGAATCTGAGTTCGAACCTACAACCCTCCTGTTTCGAAACTGAGACCTTACCACCAGGTCACAGCAGCCCAAGAAAAACATGAGACCCTGCCATGAAAATAGTTGAAATAATTTCGATGATAATGCTTTTAGCATATTTATATTAGTTCATATGATACTCTTATATTAGAAAAAATATATACCTCTTTTTTTCTCCGTGGTTTTAGTAGTCTTTATTCAAGATATATGATTGCAAAGAATTCAGAGTTTTACAAATTTGACATTTTTCTTCATTCTTCTTTCGTAGTCATGCTTCCATACAGCATCTGCATGCTGATCACTTGCACGACGCATACCATGGAATCGTTTTCCCAACGGACAGTTGAAGAAACTGCAAACGATATGAACAGTGGTAGCGTTTTCTTTATTCAAAGCAAACTATTGAATGCAGTTTATTTACTTAAGGTGTACGTGCACACTTGAAACTTCGAAAACTATTCCAATTATTGAATACTTTTACTTTTTTATCGCTACAAAATGTTTTTTTGATCCTTTAACTTTTGAACTACAGAAGATATTGCCAGAACTATTCCTCGAGTTATAAGGATTTTTCTAGAGGTACTTTCACTAATTACTCTGGTTTCGGGTTTTTTTAAACTCATTTTCTGAAGAATGGTATTTTTTCACTCAGTTGCTCCATTCAAACAATCATAGGTCAATAAGATATGCACAAAATGCCATTATTTACACATCAAAATAATTTGTATGAAACGGTGGATGTTTTGTGCCTTCATCAAAAATTTATTTACAGAAATAAATTTTTAAGGGCTACTTAAATGTTAAAATGACAGAAAAAAAATTTGCTTTTTCTATTCATCACCATGGTTGTTTAAAAAAATCTATTTTTATAAATTGATTGAGGCAGACAACATGAAGACTAGTATCAGGCATCATTTCCAACTACTGAGTCTGTGCAAATTAGAATTTAAGATATCGTGTTTCAAAAAATAAGCCAGTTAGCTTATTAAATATCTATTCCTTAATTAATAATTAGTGTAATATGGTTTTTTTTTCACTAAAAGGAATTCAAACATTTAATAATAGCCTACTGTCAAAAAAACTGGATTTTTGGAGTTAAAATTTAAAATAAATCTACTGTATACGTACACCTTAAATGAATATTTAATTAATCAATTTAGATATAATTCGCTCTAAAAAATGTTTCAGAATCGTCGTAATAATAATAATAATAATAGTAAAGATTAGTAACGTAATATCAGAATGTATGAGCAACTTACTCTCATTATTTTATACATAAATTAAAGAAATTTCTTAAGAACATTTTGCAAACACTTGATATTTCTTACCTCTAAAAGAAATAGATCAAATCATCAATTGTACTATTTACGTATTTTTTGTAGGCGCTTCAAGGTCAAATTTTCAACCTCGTTATTGGTTGTCCGGTATGCATTGCTACCAATAACGCTGTGGAAAAAGTGACCTTGAACCTCCTACAGAAAATACGCAGACTATAGAATATTTGAGATTGATGACTAAAGGCTTTATCACACGGCGAAATATCGTCAACAGTTTTCAGTTTCTATCCTCAAACAATCAATCAGGCAAGTTTTCCGTCATTGTCCACTTTTTTAACCAGCTTGAAAATGTGACGATGATGACTGAAATATTGTCTGCAAACGAAATTTATCCAATCACGTGAAACTTCAATAGTGACGTAACTTTTGTTGTGAAAAGTGTGAACGATATTTCGCCATGTGATAAGGTCTTAATGCTTGTGAAATTTGGCGTCGGAGCTCACATCTAAACCTAAATTTCTATGTAAATATACATATATATATATATATATATATATATATATATATATATATTATTCTTCAGTCTTTACCTATCACTGCTAAAGTGAACATTATAGAAATGGTACAGTATGATATAGCAGTATCCCATGGTTCAGTCCAAGTATGATGTTTCTAGGGAATTTAATTTCATATGCTGTGCGGAGAAAAAAGAAATCAGCCGGAAAGACAATCAAAACAGCCATAGTTCGATCCGTTTCATTTATTCGCTTTATGATTTTTAGTAAATATTTAATAAAGAGAATAATTACAATTAATTCTTCAACCTACCGTCTGTCTCCTCGTCCCAGTGTAAAGACACGGCAACGTTAACACCTGCTCCACACTTTCTTTGAACATTGCAAAGTACTGTAACATAAAAAAGGAACATTTGAAAAATTCGACACAATGGTTCTGCTGCAGATCTTAAGATTTCTCTTCTTAATTTTAAATTGAGTTGTAGATTCTGACTCATAATTTCCTACCTAAATTTTAGGAAAATATGTCGATGATTGAAACCATTATTGGACAGTATTTTGAAAAGGTCAGTGAAACTGTAAAATCTATTACAGCATTGCATTGATTATACGTGAAGAGATAATCTTTTCATTTTAGTTTATATGAGTTCAGAAAATTTTCGATTAGCTGATTCTGAATCCATTTTTAAAAACTTTGCACAAACATAACGCTCTTGAATTTATTGCAGCTTATTTGTTAAAAAGTTTCCGTGGAAGAAAAAGAAAGCAATTATAATTTTATGACGTAACTGACGATTTTTTATTTACCCTCTTATTATTACAATATTGTTACGGATTTTTTGAAGTCGGGTTTGTTTGTAGTGTAGTGTGTGGTGTGGAAAACATAATAGGCACACCCCAAAAGAAAAAAAACGATGGCGTTTATTTACACGAACACACGACAGCACACAGACGACGAATATTCAAAGCTGAGACGAACTCACAGAAGTACACAACAGCCACTGTAGCCCACAAGAAGCGACAACGTTCACAGTACACAAAGCGAGCAGGCAGGATTCATCAGGAGAGGAGATCCTCGGAGTTTTGCTCTACGGTCTCTCCAGACGGATAAAACCCTCCTATGTCTCATCTCACTTTCATTGTATCGAGGGCCGGCCATGTAGGGGATTCGGTGGGTACAATGTAAACGGGCCCCATGACTGAAGGGTGCCCCGCCGTGATTAAGAATTAAAACAGTGTTCTGAGCAATAATAACGTTACACTTGCTAAAAACCTACAAACTTGTTTCCGTGTGGCTGGTTGAGCATTTCCAGAGCTTTTATCGGACATTTACGGATAAGGAAATCCCCGTCAAACATATTAAGACAGAGCGGTGTGTCCGGCGTTCAGAGGTCGAGGCTGAGGCTGGGTTCAAATGGACTTCTAAATAATCAGCTGTCTACTTTTGTCTATATCTAATATAATATTTTTTTTAAAATTTTTACATTGCCAGTTACTAAATTTAATAATTGCTGAAAACTCTTTCAGCAAATTAAAATGAAATAAAGGATTCTCTTCTGTCAAGCATAGGGGTCTATTGCTAAAATGTTCTTGCTATGCTAAGTGTCAAAAACCAAGTTGGAAATTTTTTAATTTTCTTGGAGTCATTAATAGCGAAAACAAAATCCCGCATTATTAAATAAATATGCAATTGTTCGTTTTTTTTTTACTTTGTAAAACACTTAGGTCCCCAAATGGTTTCTTGCACCCGGGCCCCTTCAAAGAAAAGGTCGGCTCTGACTGTATCTCTACCACAAGACAGGTTACAGGACTCGACGCTGCTTCGTCAATAGACAACAAGGCACACATCTCAGTTCAGTACTAGCTTGACTCCGCCGTTGCTTCCCTTACCTCTCGGCGACTCCTACTTCTATTCCCCAAGACACTACGATATGCATCTTGAGAGTGCCGGCCTTTTATAGTTCCTGGGTGGCGGGCCGAGAACCATCTGGGTCAATCAGTCCGTATCTAGACGTATCTCAGTTCCTATTGAAAGGTCATGAAAAATATCGACGTTTCCAGCATTAACCGTTTTATCACCAAAGTCTCCAAATTTATCGCCAAATGGTCGCCAAAATTGAGGTTAATGCCGCGGTATCCACAGCGTTGATCGTTTAATGATCTTTCTTACATTGCCATTATTCTTTGCGGGGAAGCAAAAGCATAGGTTTGTAACATAACTGATCCCATTTCACTTTTATAAAACAATGTTTAGCTCTCAAATTGAAGTAATAAGTTTATGTTTAACTATTTAGAAGTTATATTTTATTTCTAAGTTTATTTGTTTTTTTTTCAAAATATTGTATATTTTCATCAATCTTGCATTGTTGTGTGTATCTTATGAAAATTTGTTAACCTGCTTTTTTTGCTATTATTAGCGTTTACTTTTATATAAATACTATTAGTATGATACTTGATTTTCGAAAGATATTGAGAAAAGAATTAATTCCTTTAGATACAAATTAAAATTCGCATTTTTCAGTCTTATTAAAAAAGAAGGAAAAAATTGTAAATGCTTGTGTTTCCCATATAGATGACTTTATAGACTGGAGATCAATATCCCGGGCAAATCAGTTGATATCATAACTGCTCGTAATTATTAATTGTGATGAAACTAAAATCCTCATCATTCTCTGTAACAAGTTTATCGTTATGACTCACAGTATTTTTTCATTTAATATCTCGTCAGTTACGAGTGACTATTTTTTTTTCTGTTTTTTGTTTATACCATTATCAATCGTTGTTAAATGGAGTAGTAATTTTTGTTCAGGTTCTATACTTCTTATTGACTCAGTATGCAGGATGTTTTAAAAAAAAACATTGACAGAATGACATGTTAGATTCCTCGTACATTAAGGATCAAAAATGGCATAGGAACAGAGGGTCGCAAACGCCTGTAGAGGGCACTAGAGCCACGAGAGGGTGTTGCGATATAAGCAGGAGCTGAGCAAATGTTCCGTTAACGTGAGAACTGACATTATGGGAGACAGTTTACTTGGTCCGTACATTATAGCAGAAAGTCTTAACGGTTCCGTTTATACAACATTCTTGCGAGAGGCCCTGCCAGAAATGTTGAATGATGTTTCGATGCCTATTCGTTGAAGCATTCGATTTCAACACGACGGAGCTCCAACACAGACGTCAGAGCACATCTTCAGACTACTTTCCATAGGGGTTGAAAGGGTCGTGGTGGAGCTATTGCATGGCCACCATGATCACCAGATATGTCTCCCTTGAGTTTTTCTTACTGTGATTTTTAAAACGGCTTGTGTATCAAACACCTGTTGCAAAGCGGGTAGACTTGGTAGGGCGAATTGTTCGAGACAGACCAGGTATCTTTGAGAAGATGCGCCGTTCCGTGCAATGCAGATGCCAGGCGTGTCTTGAGGCATCCTGTAAAAACTTTTAGCATCTTCTGTAGTTTGAACATCTGGAGTGTACGCGTCACATGTGAGAGTGGTTATCAATAAAATGATCTGCGATAGTTTCGCTTCGTATAATGTATTGTTTTAGACACCCTGTAGCAGCACCAGTTTGCAGTTTCAATCCTCTATTCCAGTGCAATTTTTGATCCTTGTTGTATGAAGGATCTATCACGTCAATTAGTCTGCTTTTTAAACACTATACAGACTTCAAAAATTATATTGCCATGGTAAATTTTCCACCAAAAATCGTTATATAATGCGCCTAAATGTATGAAGTCTTAACACACTTTATACAGATTTCTGTCGTCAACATATCAGACATAGTATCAGGATTAAATGCAAGCGATGCTCAACAAAGTTAAACCTTAATATTTATGGGGAAGTGTGAGTGGCGTAAACATAATTATAAATCGAAATTATTTTGATTTACTTTAGTTCCAGTAACAGAAATCAATCGATATTTTACCTATATACTTTTCAAATCGGAAATCAGCCAGCTGATCTAATATCTTCCTGATAAGATCATCGATCCACTGCGCCAGCTTGTGATGATCGTAGATCTTTCCAAACAAAACTTCTCTTATGGCCTGATGGAAAAAATTATTTTACTATCGTGCGAGAAGTGGTCATCATAATTTTAGTTTTTCATTCTACTTGCACATATATTTTTGAATAGAAGAGAAAAATAATAATATAAAAAGAAAAAAAAGTGAAATATGTTATCTCAAATTAAAAGTTATCATGTGAGAACATTCTATATACAATGAAGTGACAAAAGTCATGGGATAGCAATATGCAAATATACAGATGGCAGTAGTATCGCAACGAAAAAGTATAAATGCGCAGTTCGTTTTCCAGAGCTTTCATTTGTATTCAAGTTATTCATGTGAACAGGTTTTTCGTGATTTATGGCGGCACGACGAGAATTAACAGACTTTGAACGTGGAATGTTAGTTGGAGCTAGACGCATGGGTCATTCCATTGCGGATATCGTTAGTGAATTCAATATTCCGAGATCCACAGTATCAAGAGTGTGCCGAGAGTATGAAATTTCAGGCATCACATCCCATCATGGACAGCGCAGTGGGCGACCACCTGCACTTAACGACCGAGTCCGCCGACGTCTGTGTAGAATGGTAAATGTTAACAGACACGCAACACTTTGTCAAATAACTGCAGGAATCAATGTGGGACGTACGAGGGACGTGTCCGATAGGACTGTGCGGCGAAATTTGTCTTCCTTGGGCTATGACAGCAGAAGACCGACTCGAGTGCCTTTACTGACAGCACGACATCGCCTGCAGCGACTCTCCTGGGCTCGTGAGCATATCGACTGGTCCCTAGACCAGTGGAAAACCGTGGCGTGGTCAAATGAGTCACGATTTCAGTTGTTACGAGCTGATGGTAGAGTTCGAGTGTGGCGCAGACCCCACGAAGCCATGGACCCAAACTGTCAGCAAGGCACTGTTCAAGCTGGTGGTGGCTGCATAATGGTGTGGGCTGTTTTTACATGGCATGGACTCGGTCGTTTGGTGCAACTGAACCGATCATTGACTGGAAATGGTTATGTTCAGCTGCTTGCAGATCACTTGCAGCCATTCATGGACTTCACGTACCCACACAACGATGGGATTTTTATGGATGACAATGCGCCATGTCACCGGGCCAGAACTGTTCGCGATTGGTTTGAAGAAGATTCCGGACAATTCCAGTGCATGATCCGGCCACCTAGATCGCCCGATATGAATCCCATCGAGCATTTATGGGACATTATCGAAAGGTCCGTTCATGCCCAAACTCCTGCACCATCCACACTTTCACAATTATGGCCGTCTATACAGACAGCATGGCTCAATATTCCTGCAGAGGACTTCCAACGACTTGTGGACTCCATGACACGTCGAGTTGTTGCACTTCGCCGGGCAAAAGGAGGACCGACACGATATTAACAGTCATCCCATGACTTTTGTCACTTCAGTGTATATATATATGGACAATATACGGTGGACAAGGGCAAAAGTATTGACACCTCGAACTAGTTGATTCCGTTTTAATTTTTGTTGACCAAGAAATGTGTTTTGATTGTTTTAATAATTTTATGATTATATATATATATATATATATA
>JAPMOQ010004973.1:47473-64393 GCA_026543055.1 Argiope trifasciata | reverse complement strand
TTGCAATTTGTTTTAAGGATTACATTTGGAAAATTTACTAAAATAAATCAGTTTTATCAAAAAGCTATATTTATTAATTGTTTGACTGTAAAAAGGTTTTTTTGTCTGATTATATGTTCCATAGATAAGGAAGGAAGGATAAATGTAGAACTTCGATTAATTTTCTATTAATTTACAATCTAATTTAAAATGTGAAAAAAGTTTTTAAGAGAGGATTTACTATTTAATAAATAACTATGTCCATAATTTCATAGATCTAAATTCAAAACAACGCCGTGTTATGAATGCAATGATTTTTTACCATATGCAGCTTATGAATAATATCAAGTCATACTAACAAATCGTTTTCTAGATTACTGCAGATATAGTTATACAAACACACTCAGTAATGTTACAAAGAAATCTCGAACAGATAATAACTGTATATCTGACTCATACTTACAGCACTCCAAGAAATGCCAAAAAGGTAAAAAACAAGGTAATATTCCGCATTTTTGAATTGGTTGTTCTAAATTTTAAAACTAGAATGCTCAGAGATGCGCAGTGATAACATTAAATTTTGACAGCTGTTTCCTGGTATCTGTAGTTTTTATCAGCGCGGATAAGAACAAACGATACATCAACAATTTTCGAAAAACAATACAACCCGCTTATCAGAGACGAGACTTTCATGCGTGGCTTTACCGAAATATGATATCGTCGAATTCTGGCTGGCTGGAAAATTGACTCTTTTTTTCTCATTTGAAACGTGTTTTTTCCAGGAAGTTGTGCAACAACATTTTTTCTCACCAGAATAGAATACAGGACTCGATTATCAAACAAGCAACTATCTAAGAATTACAAAATCCCGGGGGTTTTTTCTAATATTTTTCAGAACAATTTAATCTTTTGTTACCAATCGACTATCGTAGAATATGTACTTAGAAGCAATAATCTATATCAATAAAAATGAATGTTTGTCTGTATCTCTCTTATGCGCTGCCGTACCGCTCATCCGACAAAACTTTGACAACATATTGCTCGCAATTACAGGATGGTTATAGGCATAATACAATAATCTAAAGTATAAAAAAATATTTTCAGACCCAAGGAGACAACAGATCCAATAAAAATGCTAAATTCAAGCTAAACATTAATATTTTAGAGCTATTCTATGTAAATCTTTTTCGGAGGTAATAGTTTTATTAGAGAGTATGTGAAAAAGGTTTAGGGTAACCAATCCTATTCAAACATTAAATACATTTAATACAATTTTAGCGTATTTTGCAGTAATTTCTGAAAACATAATAGTACAAACAATTTTGAACAATCTAACTTTTCAAAAAAATTATCTTTTCAACTATATTAAAAATTTTATGGCATAAATATATTTTCTATGTTTAATCCATTTTAAAAGAAAATATTTTAATCACATTTTCTAACATTGAACTTGAGAATTCTGAACGAATATGAAACGAATCACGAGATACAATAAATAGTTTCTTTCCTTGCCGTTCTGAAAGAACACCAAGCATTACAATTCTAAAAGAATACACTAATCTAATGCATAAAAATGCATTTTTGTTTATAGAATTGAATTACAAAAATAGAATAAATACTATTTATGCTTCTCATTTATGTATCCTTCATTTTCAATGAATGTATTCATTGCCGACTAGAAATTAAATATTCTTCCTATCATTCTTAATGAAACAAGATAACTTTTCCAAATCCAAATGATATTTCCAAGATTATTTCATATGCGACAGGCGCCAGCTAGTTCAAATTAAAAGCAAACATCATTTTACTTCGCACCAGCGGGTGACCGAGCTCCGCTCGGAGAAAACAGGTATCGAAGCTAACTCGAAGATTTAAATTTTCAACTGTGATTTATCAAAACAATACATGCCATAAGAAAATTTCTGAAACCATTGGTGAAAAGATAACCGGTTAAAGTGCACCATTGTAAACTATTCTAAACAAAGTTAGAGTTTGGAAAGGGAACTATTCTATACAAAGGTAAAGTAAAGATTGAAGTGTGTTGAAGTTCAATATTTTTGACAAATTTATTTGGAAAAATCAAACATATATACGTACATAAGAAACATATTATAAACCTATAACAGCATAAACATAAAACTTTATTAGTTAGCCACATTGGCTATAGATGGCAGAACGTTACCGCTTGAAAATTTAAGTAGCCATTATGGCGAACTAATAAAGTTTGAAAATATCCTATCTGTAACTCCGAACTGCTCGACCGTAGCGCTTCAAAGCCGGCGCCAATCGATTCCTCGTGGCCAAAAACCCCAGACCCCCAAGTTTTCCGTAGTTTATTAATTCTGGGGCGATTTTCGACTTGGCAGCCATTCCTCGTATTATAGTATTAGATTATAAGCGTTACCTACAGAACTGTGTACTTCAAACTTTTTCACGGATGGTCGACCTATTCCTAACTCTGTTACAATGCTTAAGTTGATGTTAGGGATTTTTTTGTTTAAAAATTGATTTGAAATTGGAATTAATCTTATAAGCGAGACAGAAATATCTTACAATTTAGCATTCTGCCAGTTCCTTTTGCCATAATGTTTACCGCTTTAAAATTTCTTGTGACATTAAATTAATATCAATAAAAAATATCAACCGGGTGTAAATTTCATGGCAGGTAAGACTCTTACAGGGCTTAATCCAATGAAATCTTGCCTGCTACCGTTGGTCTGGTGTCCGTAAAATCCGTCGGTGCCAAAAATCCTCAGCTGGTGTGGTGTGGAAATTCGGAGAGAAAGGTGCCAGATCAGGCGTCGTCTTTATCATCTGGATGCAGCGTAAATTACGAGGCCTTTCCCGAAATAGCCATATTGTTACTTAAAATAGGGACGGTGCTATAGCTAAACCAAACTAACTATACTAGTATGATTTTGCATCCCTGTGAAAGTGTTTTCGTCTATAAAATTTAAAGTGATTATATCTTTAATTTAAAGTGCTTTTTTATATTTAACAAGCTGATATCCGTGGCTTTGCTGCCGCAGAAGAAATAGTTTGAGAAATATCATTTAAAATTTGAAATAACTATCTTGTTCCGTTAAGAATTATAGGAAGAATGATATTCATTTTCTTATCGACAGTGCATATATTTACTGAAATTGTAGGCTATATAAAGGGGAAGCAGAAATGTTATTTTTTCTATTTTTATTATTCCACTCTACAAACAAATATATATTCTTATTTACTTGATTTGTGTATTCTTTCAGAATGGCAAATGAAAGAAACTATTTATTGTATCTTGGGATTCGTTTAAAATTAGAAAGTGGGATTAAAATATTTTTTTTAATTGATTAAGCATACCATGATGACGATGTCGTGTCCGTGTTTCCACGGAAAGGGGGTGCAGTAGCTTCTGAGGGTAAACGCCCCTGAGCACCCAGAGGGCAGAAGTCAGTCATCTAGCTCAAATGAAGATGACACACACATTCGCTTACACAATCCCTTTTTACATGGGGGGGGGCACATTCACACTCCTTACAGACAGAACACAGAGTAACAACCATGCCCGAACCTGGAATCGAACCCGGGACGTCCAGATCACGGGGAAGACACGCTACCCCTGTGCCAGGACGCCGGCAGCATACCATGAAATCTTCAATATAGTTGAAACGATAATTTTTTTGAAAAATAATATGGTGCAAAATTATTTACCGTAATATTTTAGCAAAAAATTCTTAAATTTTATTAAATTTTCAGTTAAAGTTTCAAACTTACAGGAATGGCTCCCCTAAAATTTTCTGGTCCACTCTCTGATAAAACCATTACCACAGAGAAAGACTTGCATTGCATTTACATACAATAGCTCCGAATCATGAAGATCTAGCATGAATTTGGCATCTTTGCTGTACCTGTTTTGTCTCCTTGGCGAGTTACTTGGCGGTTAATCCGTGGTTAAAAGATGCAGTAAACAGATCCGAAAACATTTTTATTCTTTGGATAATTGTATTATGCCAAAACCTTCTCGTAAGAGCAAGCAATATGTTGTCGAAATTTCATTGCCATCGAATGAACGGCTTAGGAAGTCATAAGAGACATACAGAGACAGACAAACATTCATTTTTATTTATATAGATTTTCAGGATTCCTGATTTAAGAATTTGGAAACTAATCAATGAAGAAACCAAGCTTCTCTGATGGATTGCATTAGTTCTTCATTGATCGGATCAACGAAAGAAAAAAAAATATTTGAACACATTTGGAAACTAATTCAAAATCCATCAATGAAGGTATTTTGATCTGTTGTATCTTATTTGAAATTATAGAGAAATGTTTAACTAATTACAAAAAAGAAATTTCGAAAGAGTTTATGGAAATAGAATGTTAGATGCACAAATGTTAGTTTCAGTCTGTGTTATTTCAAATATTATTTCCAGCACCTAAACATACAAACTGATACACAAATACTTCCTAGCACAGTCAATCAAGTTCATGTGCCCTGTTAGAAAATGCCCCACAAAATTGGAAAATATGAAATTTGGATCCAAGCGAATTTTCGAGAAAGTCTGCAAAAATTTTCAACAATGCGACTTGATATTTTTAAACTCATATTAAGGTATCCGACTACGTTCAAAACACTGGTTTTCGACCACATTGGCAAATTTTTCTTATTGTTAAAATAAATGAAAAATTTAGATAAAATGATACTTTCCTCTTTCCGAATCAGTTTATCTTTTCTAGGAAAAGTAAGACCTAACCTATCATCCAAGGAAATTTTAAGCAAAACCCATTTTTCAGTAAAAATTTGTCTTTAAATACAATTTTAATTTTTATAAAATCTCTACACTGTTAACATGGTATCTCATAAACTAATAAAGATATTTACATAAAAAATTCAGCCTGTGCTTTAAATGATGTGAACAATGAAATGAACCAAAAATTTTACTGTGGGTGACATACTTTTTCATTTATAGATGTTTTTAGAAAAATGAAATAGTGAATGTATGGAAAAAATGCTTATAAACGTATATCTTTACCGTAACTTCTTTGGATCTCAAAATGTTTCTTAGATTTGGGTTCATTTCATTCATCATTATAATGTATAACTTGTGTGCAAAAAAAAAAAAAAAAAAAGGATTGCTGCAGTACCATTTTCTGCAGAATGTTCACCTTTTGTTTCAATTTCATTAAAATTTCCTACTCATTTAACCATTCCTCAAAAAATATTATATTTTCAAATGCTTATGTTTATAGTTTTTATAATTCACAATACATCTAAAAATTATAAATAGTTTTTTTTAAATGCAATTTTTCAAAAATTTTCCTTTGAACGTAGTCGAATACCTTAATCTGCAAACTGCCTATTGTAAAAGTGATTACGCGTAATCTTCAACGTCTGATGCAATCAAGCCAAACTAATCTGTGACGTTTCCTAATAGAGGTTCGGAGTTTCATCATTTTCCCCTTCTCGTGGGAGTTTCTTAAATAAAACTGCGCGAAAGCACTGGATTAAGTACATGAAACAGAAGAGAAAGAACAAACAATTTAGTAGGAATAGAATAGAACTTTCGTTACATCTATTTTGATTCAAAAATTTAGATCACTCTCTTAACGATTCCAACTAGAAAATTCTACATTTCTTAATGATATCTGAACTGATTTGATTGTTATTAACCACTTCGTATACAATGACGTGTTTGAGACGTGCAAAGAATGACTAAATTTTTAATCTGCAATTAAGTCCTTTTAAATTATTAAGTAATTTAAAAGGGAAAAAGTCACTTGAAACGTATTATTATTAAGTTAGTTATTATTTTAACTTTCAATCAAAAAGCAATACTAGGGTTTTTTGGGGGCAGATCTTGTCATTTTAAACCACGTTCGGATAACGAGGACGACACCTGAGCTGTCACCCCTTCCCTCTCCACACCAGTGGGAGGACTTTTGGCCCCGACGGATTTAACGTGCAAGATACCCCCTTACATAATGGTTCTGCGGTGGAATCGAGTCTCGAACCTGAGCCGAACCCTTCCGAAACCGAGACCTTACCCCCAGGCCACCGTGGTCCCACGTTCTGTTTCTGAGAAAGATAAGAAAAGTATTTGGGTGACTTATCCTGATAGTTGTAAACGAGTTTCCGATTATTATTTCCAGAATTAAATTCTACGCGTAAATTTTACGTAAAAATTAAATCAAATAAAAGGCATTTTTTCAATAGATTGTTTCTATATTTTTACCCGACTGAAAAGAATAACCATTATCCATAAACACAAATTTCTCATATTCTTAATATTATCTAAGAATTTACTTCTTTTTCCTCCTTTTAAAGCTCGCAGAAAAATAAGGCCAACAGTTTATTCTTCCAAAAAAAATTTTTTTTAATTCTGTTACCTATCAATAAATTACAAAAGTAATTCAATTCGGCACGATCATTAACTTGAAAAATCGTTGCTTTTTTTCATTCTGTTAATTGTTATTTTCAGGAAGAAAATAGTTGTTTGTCAGAAGTTATAAATTGTTTTACTGCACATTTTTTTCTCTTCTACTATCAATATGCTTTTTGTCTTCATTTAATAGTTTCTGACTAACGCATTTCCTTGCATTAATAAAGCGTAAGTCGTTTTATTTCCTGATTTATATTTAAAGGCAGAACTAATAGATATAGATGAAAGAAAAATGCAAATGAAGTTTTAATTGAAATCGAAACTAAATTAGGAGATTTAATAAAAGGAATGTGTTAGGAGGAAATGAAACTACCAATGCATTTTTTAATACTTTTTTTAAAACTGGTAACGCAGCATCAAAAGATATCTGAAATTCGATAGCTAAATGAATTTTATTCCATACTAGCTGCTACCCGGCGCGTTGCTGCAGCAGCAGAAATAATTTAGGAAATATAATTTGAAATTTAAAATAACTGTCTTGTTTTATTAGGAACTAGACGTCTTTGGCGACCAGCTGGTTCGCCAAGAGTAATGGGGTCTAAGATTTTCAATTAAATACTTATGTGCCTTGCTCTCTTTATAATTTTTCTGCCAGATATATTTAAACTTCGAAAGTCACGTAACACTGATTTACTAAATTAATGATATAGATGTTGCAAACGATCATAGAAACCTTTGTATTGTATTTCTTTTTTAGAAAACATAACATTTAATATTTATTTAATTTCATCCAATCACGTGGTGAATGTTACATTTTTTTTTCGATTTAATTTGCAGTCATAGTTAATTTATTTTTTAATTTGAACTTCTGTCAGTATGATTTCAACAGTTTAATAAAAGCTATTTTTTCACCTTTGCTCGTTCATTATTTATTTTAGAAAATGTCACATATTATATTTCTTTTATTTTATCCAGTCACGTGCTAAAAGTTGCATTTCTTTAGATTTAATTTGTAATGATAGTTTTTTTTTTAGTTTGAACTTCCGTCAATAGGATGGCAACATGCTGATAAAACCTAATTTTTCCCCCTTGACGTGCTCGTGCAGATTAAATTTTATTGTTTTGTCCGAAATATATTGTTGTAAAACATGGTTCAAATATTTCTTTAAAAATTCGTTAAAGATAGAAGCTTAAGTTATACATTAAAACAAAGATGCCATTATAAGGCTAATTTTTTAATCTTTAAATTGATGTAAAAATCATGTTTGTGCGATTATATTTTCGGAAATTATAGCGGAAAATCGTCGAAATTTCGCTTGAATTTTAATTAACTCTAATTCTAATTAAAAATTCGAAAAAAGGGCTCCAAGGTGCACATTCCCAAGATCCAAGGTATACATGTACCAAATTTGGTAGCTGTAGGTCCAACGGTCTGGTCTGTAGAGCGCCAATACACATACACACACACATTGAGCTTTATTATAAGTATAGATGATAGAATGAATAATTGTTTGTTTTCGTATCGGAAATGAATACATTCATTCAAATTGAGTTATATATAAAGGAGAAGCGTAAATATTAATTTTATTTTATTAACTTTATAGGGTTGGCAATATCTTTTTTCCGTCTTCAACAGAAACAAATAAATGCAAGCAAAAAGTCCTCAATTTCATCGCAATTGGATGAGCGGTGTGGCAGCGCATAAGAGACGTACAGACAAACATTTTTATTTATATAGATTACATAATTTTGCTATACCTATAACCATCCCGTAATTGCAAGAAATTAACCTTCCAGCGGGCGGGCGTAAGTGAGAGATACACTAGAGATGAATTTCGTTTTATAACTTTAGATCTAGTGGCACTGGGCAAGTCTGCCCTAAGCTATTTGTCACCCTCCCTTTCACCTACTTTCAGGTGTCGTCGTAAGTTTGTGGCGTTAATAGGTCTCTGGCGATCAGATATTTGTATTTTAGAGATACGCGCGACCGTTCATGTAAGCTTTTGCCACATCTGATTTTGTACGATTTTAGAAAAAAATCCGTATTGTTTTAGACTAGCGACAGCTAGAAAATGCACTTACGAAGGAAAATATTGAAAAAAAAGCCCCCACGTCTCTAAAAAGTAAGCTAAAATGAAAGGTGCTGAAGAGAAAAGCTGAACTAGGCATTGAACTGGAAGATGCAACGTCAGGGAAAAAATCCTGCCAAAAAGAAAAACGGACTAGAATCACGTGGTTCATTTGTGAGATTTGACAAAAATTTATATGTTTGGAGCACACTAAACACATTTGCTCAAATTGCAACGCTGCAATGAAATAACAATGAAACTATTTTCTTCCTTTTCATACCTAACTTTCAATTACCTTTGGCGTATGTGTTGGCGGAATTGTGCCAATACGTAGGTTGAACTCCGCCAAGGATCGAACCTGGGACCTTCGGATTTGTAAGCCAGTAACTTATCTACTATACAAAAATGGCCACCCATGTTTAGTGGTAGGTACTGGCTTATTAAGATGTCACCACATACCTTTTCCTTTTTATACATAAATTCTGTATTATATTTTCCACTTCTATATTTTATATGCAAATCGTTCTTTCAAAATATTGGCAATTTCATTTATATTACTTTTTAATCAATTCAGTTAACCTGTGGTCATTTTATATTGTTATTGAAATCTATGTTTTTTTTGTGCTTCTTTTTAAGTAAAATTTTTTTTAAAGGGATTGTATTTATGAATCCTAAGCTATTTACTATATAGTTTTAATAGTTACGCTTTTGAAAATTTTCAATTTACTATAGGGTATGTGAGAAATACGCCCGACCTTTCATGTTGGTATGATGGCAGCGCCCGCTGGAAGGTTAATATTCAAAGTCTCATCGCAATCGGTTGAGAGGTGCGGCAGCGCATAAGAGACATACAGACAAACAATCATTTTTATTCATATGGATGAAAGTTCATATCTGCAAATTAAATATTTGTTCACACATAATCAACATTTACCCCCCCCCTTCTATTTTTCTTTAAAACAGAAAGAAAAGAGGGGTAATGAAAAGAGCCAAATGAAACGCTGGAGAAGTAAGTAATGATGGAAATAAAGCGTAAAAAACAAAACATTAAATAATTTCGAAAATCGCAGTATTCAGGGTATTTCTAAGATTTCAATAAGACAACGGAAAGATTATTAAGCCACGAATATAAATTTTAAAACAATAAAAAAGAATTAATGAGTCTCCCAAGCTGAACTACTGATTAGATGTCACCGATTTCTGTTTCATATGAAAGCTAAGGTAAAATCCTATTTTAGCCCACCTCTGGCGACTTTTTCATAATTTCGCCAATTTTTCAAAATCACGCCAAATCGAAATTATTTGAAAGTAATCGAAAGTACCAATAAGATTAAATAGTTTTCTAACGGAGTTTAAATCAACCAATGAGGTTCCGTAGGGTTGCCGCATTTCTCTTTAGATGTTGTCAGGGTTGCCATTTTAAAATCATTATCGCTGATAATTTGGCGAGTTTTTAAATTGGCGTCAGAGGTGGGCTAAAATAGGATCGACCCGAAAGCTAATATTTAGATAAGCCCCACATGATTGCCTGTCATACCCAAGAGAGAATATTTCGAGAATTATCGCAAAACAAAAATCTATAGAGATATTTGATGTTATGCAACGCATATGAGAGAATGAAGCAAATGAAATCATTTGGTATAATATCGACTGTACGAAACACAAGAACTTAATAAACGGAAACAAAAGTAAACATTAATTTAAAAAGCAATTTCAGGTTGCCAACTCGGAAAAACATATATGTAAAAATATTTAAACACATCATAAGAAAAAGTGTGGAAATACGGCGAGTCAGCGAGGTTATTCTTTTTGAAATCACAATCAATAAATCTTGCATTTCCGCTGATGCACGTGATGCAAAAATAATACTTCAGTGAATGAATGCGATCAGGATTCAAGCACCACAACCATAGAGCTGGGATACTGAGCTGATATACTGATACAGTAAACTCTCGCTACAACGATACCCGATACAACAATAACTCCCTTTACTACAATAATGTTTTGTGGTCCCGGTGATTTTGCATATAAACTAATGTTAATCTCCCCTCAATATTGCGATATTCTCTAGAACAATAAACATCTGTAAAACGATTTTTTCAATCTAAATTTCAGTATTATTTTCTCCCTTTATACTAATATTTTGATTTTCAAATGCTTTTTTCTCGTTTTCTTTTGTTATTTTTTCCGTCTATTAAGACTCATTGTTGATATTCAACTTATCCCTGAATAAATAGCTATTGTTCAAATTTCAAAACAGATGAAGAACACCCTTTTGGGAATTGGAATTGGTGAGGGGGATGAAGTGTAAATGTATGCCTGGTCTCATTTCCCAGTAAGCTTTGGAATTCTGATAAGGTTTAAGGACATCTGGACCTGTCTTTTCACCTTGTCACAGAACAGGTGCCCTTTGTTAGAGGAACAGAGGGAGATGGAGGCGGGGTGTTGTTAAGTGACGTACTGAAAAGTGAGTTCAAAGGTTGTTTTATAGTCTTTAACGATTTTGAGCTCTACGCGAAACATTTGGTTTAAACTTTTCTTTCTTTCACCCGATATTGTTCCCTAAAGGCCTTATCACACGGTGAAATGTCGCCAGCACTTTTCCGTTTCTACCCTCAAAAACCGGTCAAGCAAGTTTCATAATCGACAACTTATTATGAAGATGATGATGATATTGATGATAATGATAATACAGATCCATCGCAGTCTTTATTGTCATCCCAGGAAACTCTTCAATCTGTGAATTCTGTACGGAGATTTTTTTCAACCCTTCCGTCGACAAATGAAGAACATTTTCGTGCACTAGACTAAATGCATACAGTATTGGTGAATTTAACAGTTAAAAAAATGAATAAACAAACAAAAATATTGGATTATTTTCAATAAAAAGTGTTTTCAAGTATGTGAATATTTCTGTGCTTATTTTCTGAGTTTATCTTATTTATTTATTTTTTTAGTATTTAAATTATTAGTTATTATTAGTATTATTAGTATTATTAGTATTTTACAAATTAATTTCTTCTAAATATAGACTTAAAAGTAGTATGTTATGCACCTTAAACTAATAATAATAATTAAAAAAAACTCTTATTAAATGCTCAAAATATGTGGGCCCTCGATATAACAATATGCCTCTCTACAACATTATATTTATTTGGTCCCTAAAATATTGTTGTAACGAGGTTTCACTGTATTTATAGCTGAGCTGACAACCATAGAGCTGGGATATATTTATATATCAGCTCTATGACCACAACTGGATTGATGGAGACAATTTTATTTGTTAATTAATTTCGCCGTATTACATCATACTTTCTCTATGTTTATTGTGTACTAGCCACCTTTGGCGACCGGCTGGTGCGCCATGAGTAATGGGTTCTAAAATTTTCAATTAAATCACATATTCATTAGCCTTGAAGTAACTCCGAGCATTGATTGGCCTGAAATTAATATTTTCTTTAAGATGATGGACTGAAAGTTCTAAAAGAACCCGTTTTCCTAATAATATTCTTTAATTTTATAAATCAGTCAGTTTTAATGATTGATTTAGAAGATTGATTGATGTAGCAGCTTTTACTTAAAATATTAATAAAAATATTTTGTAAAATAGGGCTCACAGAGCAAAGTATGAAGAAATCTAAAACTCATTATTCATAAATGCATTGTTTGACTCAAACTACATAAAATGTAATTATTTACTTCATATAGATCAAATTAATAGTACTAAACAATATATGCCTATTAATAATATTTTACAGATCGGCCATTGGACCGGAATTTGAATGCATATCCTGTATAAATAAAGATAATTTATTGAATTAATGATTGAAATATTGCAAACGATCATAGAATCCTTTGCTTTGCATTTATATTTTTAGAAAATATCACATTTTATATTTATTTTATTTTATCCATTCACGTGCTAAAAGTTGCATTTCTTCAGATTTATTTTGCGATGATAGTTTTTTTTTTCGAACTTCCGGCATTCTTTAATTTTATCCAGTCACATGCTAAAAACATGGTTAAAACATTTTTTAAAAATTCGTTAAAAATAGAAGTTTACGTTATAAATTTAAAAAACTGATACGTTAGAAAGCTAATTTTTTTATCTTTAAATTGATGTAAAAATCATGTTTGTGCGATAGTATATTTTGGAAGTTATAGCGGAAAAACGTCGAAATTTTGCTTAAATTTTAATTAATTCAAATTCTAATTAAAAATTCAAAAAAAAGGATCCGAGGTGCACATTCCCGACCTCCAAGGTATACATGTACCAAATTTGGTAGCTGTAGGTCTAACTGTCTGTCCTGTAGAGCGCCAACACACACACACACGGACACACACACATTGAGCTTTATTATAAGTATAGATATAGAAGAACTCTAAAATATTTTCATTTATTATCAAATTAGGCATGATTTTACTAAGGTGAAACCATATTTAGTTGACATGGCTAAATTTTTGCTATTAATAAGGTGAGAGAACAGCTAATCGTCGAAGTCGTCCAGTGTCTTATAAACTAAAAGAATATCTCTCATTCTTTTACAAATCCAATGAAAGGGATTACTTTTTAGGCGGTAATCGTTTACATCAATTCTCGAATTCTGATACTATAGTGAATTTTTCAACCACTTTTTAGAATCAGGGTTTCCAAATATGAAGAGATTCTGAACCCTCACCCCAACTCCTAGGATGTATTTTCCCCACTAAATCAAAATTTGAAAAATAGACAAACTCGTTTCTGAAACTTATTAGTTTAGAATACTTCATTGCTGCTCACTACTTTTTGTCTTCCTATTCGTGCATTAATCGTGATAACAAGTGAATAAAGTTGATAATAAAAAAAAGAAGAAAAAGGAACCAGAAAAAGAAAAAAAAATTTCTGGAATTATTTTCCAAATTGAAATTTTTTTGAAATTATGAAGGGTAAAAACCGCTAAAGAAATTCCACGTTTGTTGCTTTACATCATGTTTTATACACGTACATACGCATATGAAATAAAAGACTCCGAGATTTAAAAAAAATTATTAAAAAATGCAAGAAATATAAATTATGTCGGTAAATAATACATTTTCTATATAAATGAGGAAAAGTAAAAGGTATATATGTATTAAATATTGCATTCAAATTGTTTTCAAACTATATAACATTATTAAAAAAGCTTGCATGAAGATAAGGTGTAGGACACACTTGAAACTTGGAAAACTGTTCAAAATATCGAATGTATTTTTATTGCTTTAAAACAGAGGTGTCCAAACTTTTCGCGGCACGGACCGGATCGAAATTAGATCCATGTTATACGGGCCACATGTATATACAAATTGAAAAATATCATTATGAGTAAAGTAGCATTAAATACTATTAATTAATACTATTTTATTGTAACTTGAAAATACAAAATACTAAACAAACAAAGTATTATTATATAATTATTTTATATAAATTGAAATATTTTCATGCAACTTCTAATGCGAATGATGAAACTGTTTTTTTTTTATTGTTGTTGAAGATTGTCTTTATAGTTGGGATCAAAATTTGTTACACCAATCATAAGCAATTACTTCAAATGATCATCAGATAAATTTGCTCTATATTTTGATTTGAGATACTTCATTCGAGAAAAAGTTTGTTCGCACACGTAAGTAGTCCCAAACATTAAAATGAATTTACAAGCAAATTTCTTCAAATTTGGAAACTCTTTTGCATCCAAATATTTATAAAAATCTATTAAGTTTCCTTCCTTGTATTTGTCCTTGATTTGTTCGTTTGCTTGAAGATCAATAATTTCTATTTGAAGCTGGCTTGAAATTTCAGCAACGTTGCAATCAAATGGATTTTGGAACAGCCGAATTTCTTTTGAATTCATGTCCAAATCAGAAAATCACTTTTGAAATTTTTCTTTTAAATCGGTGATGATCTTTACTGCAAATGCAATTGGAAATTGTTCTTCAGATTTTTTTATTAAATTCGTCGCAGCACAGAAAATGCGTAAAATTACATTCAGTCACTTGACTTTCGAATAATTGTAGTTTTGTTCGAAATGCTTTAATTTGAGAGTATAAATCACAGATTAAATTGTTTTTCCTTTACGAAAATGAGAAGGTTTGGGCGAAAACATCATTATGTTTTAAAACCCTCCGCGGGCCGGATAAAATCACTTGGCGGGCCGTAGTTTGGACATCTCTGCTTTAAAATGTTCTCTGATTCTTTAGCTTTCAAATGATATCAAGATGTTGTTGATATTCCTAATATTTCTTCAGTCTTAAGGATTTTTCTGGAGGTCTTTTCAATAAAAATATTGCCAATTTTTTAAAAAACTCATTTTATGAAGAATGATATTTTCCCGCTTTGTTGCTTCATTCAAACTGTCATAACTCGACAAGAAATGGATCAAATACAATTATTTGTACGTCAAAACAATCTGTACGAAACAGTGGATGTTTTGTGCCTCAATTGAATTAATATTTGTAGAAATAAATTTTTAATGGCTGTTTAAAAGTTAAAAGGACAGAAAAAATTTCGCTTTTTCTATTTATAGTTGATGAAAAAATTGTTTTAAAAAAGACTATATATTTTTGTCTTGATGGAGATAGACCACATTAAGACTCATATTAGAAATCATTTCCAATTAGAATGATGTATCTGTGAAAATTAAAATTTAAGATACCGTGTTTAAAAAGTGCTAATTAGCTTATTAAATATTAATTAATAATTAGTGTAATATGATTTTTTTCTCACTGAAAAGCGTTTCAATACATATTAATGACTGACCTATTGTAAAAAAGAGGATTTTTGAAATTAAAATTTTAAAATATATTCTAGTATACTTTAACAGATCAAATAAGTTAAGTTATCACTACTTTTTTTTAATCATCAATAGCGTTTATCATGGTGGGCCTCAAAAATATTAGTGCCTAGGGAAGGTATCGTTTAAACCCGCCCTTGGGTATTGAAATATCTTTTTGTATGAGTGAAAAAAATTATAAATGTAATATCAAATCACCAATGTAATCGATGCTTTGATTCATTTTTTCTTATCATAAACTAACTTTTGTTCAAATGTTTCCTTTTCTTTTGTTTAGCGTGTGGGAACATGACCCTGTGTTCTTTAGGAGGTTTTGAATAATGGATAGCAACAAACAATTGAAGCATGAAGTCGCGTAGGCAATGAATAAAGCATAAATCGCAATATTCATCAACATCTTCTAATTGCACATTTTTTTTTTACCTACTTTTACCAGTATTCCATTATTACTGTGTTTGGCAGCAAATGCGTTTTTAAAAGGTTGAACTATAACATCATAGTTTCATGGAATGTAATTTTTTTTAGGAAGAAATTAAATAATTTAATTTTTAAAATGTGTTTTCAAAAAACTTTACCCGCATTTCACAACAGTTTTGATTTTTTTTAAAAAGTATTTTCTCTTAAATAATACTTCATTCATTCTTAAGTGGAAAAGACTGAAGGGTTTGACTCCTGTTCCGAGATTAATCCATTATGAAACTGCTTTAGGATCTGTGAAATGAGAAAATAGAAGTTTTGTGTTTATGAAAATATTGTTTTCATAAAACAATGCTACTATGGTTGAAAATTAGCATTATATAAAGGAAGGAGAGGTTGGGATAGGGACCAATAGGATAGTCTCGTGATTGATTCAATCCGGTTTAAACTGGTTAATAACTAAAGTACAATGATTTAAAAAAATAATAATGTTCTTACATGATAACTTGAAATTTACAATCGTATATTTCCCTTTTTTTCCAGTCATTTAAAATAATTATCAAGATAACATGAACCCCGTACTGGAGATTATAGCAATAGCTCATGTGTATAAATGAATATAACCATTACGGTAGATACTAATGTGTGTATGTTTAATAGATCAAAACTTAGGCCTTTTCCCCAGTCTTCTATAATAGGTAAATAGGCCTTTTATCCATCTCAATTATTTTGCGAATTTAGTATCTTCGTGTGACCCACAGGCATTCAAAGTCCTTCTTGGGTATTTTAATGGGGCGCAGACGCCCTCTATCCCAGGGTGCTCGAGAATGTTGCATACTTCATGTCCGGCCCGGGTTCCTCGAGGGCCTGAAAAAGACACCCACCCTTTCATTTCGAGACGGATCGGTGCACTGATTGGTCTGCCATGCGGATCGAACAAAATGGGTCATCGGACCTTTTATTTACACGAATGCGCGCATTCGAAGAATAAAAATAGGTTTATCATTTCGGAGTTCCATTAACGGTTGTTTCGTTCTTTCTTATGACCTTCATTGGATTGCGGCTTTCCCCAATAGATGACGAAAAAAAAGTTCGTCGACATTCCCGAATCATTCATCGACATTCGCGAGGAGAGCAAGATGTTCATGAAAGACGTTTCGAAAGTGTTGGGGCACTAGGAAATTTCTTGAAAACGAGGATTACTTCTGATAAAAATTAGTAAGTATGGCTTATATATTTTCCTATCGATTCATTAATTCGCAATTTTCAAGTTATCATGTTAGA
>JAPMOQ010004973.1:607-27473 GCA_026543055.1 Argiope trifasciata | reverse complement strand
ATACAAGGTGGCCAGAAATAAAACACCCCTACTCTGACCTCCATGGATATCGAACTACTCAGTGTAAAGGCTCAAAATTTTGTACACATACTATTCAAAATATGGGGAAACGGATTTCACGAAAAAAAAATTAGTTCCTGAAATCACCGATAGGTGGCGCTGCACAACTGGAACTATGATCAAAAGACACAAATAATAATAAAAATTAAAATGTTTATGCGGAATGGAATGCTTCCATGCTTCCTTTTTAATTTTTCTGCCCCTTATGGAAAATAAAAATAGTAAAGAAGCTAGAACTCCCGTTGTAACTGCAATTTCATACTGTAACCAGAAAAATTTGCATAAAGCATGGTTAGAAGCCATGTTCTGGGTATAAAAGAAGTTAAAAGGTGGGGAATGTCATTCTTATTAGTGATGGCTGTCACGCTGCCAGAACGCGCTTTGCTTGTGAAGTTGTTTTACGAGAATAAAGGAAATGCTCCAGCAGCACTTCGAGAGTTTCGCCGACTTAAGGATTTGCGTAAGGGACCATTGCTTCCACAAGCTCTCAGGAGAATGATCGCTCGATTCGAGGAAACTGGACATCTTGGAGTTCAGCCTGGTCGAGGACGCAAACCGGTTCGTTCAGATGTCGTTGAAGATGTTGCCACCGGTATTGTTGAACAGTCAATGGATAATGTTTTAGGCTGCAGTAGTGCACGTGCAGTGTCACGACACTTGGGTGTTCCCTATAGCACAGTGTGGAACGTACTCAGAAAAATGGTGCATTGTTTCCCGTACAAAATCCGCCCTAATCAACAATTGCTGGCCACAGACAGGGAGATGCGACTGACCTTTGCATTGACATTTCTTGCTAGAGTTGAAGTGGATGCATCGTGGCCGTGGCAGATTCTGTGGAGCGATGAGGCCCATTTCCACCTCAGTGGAACAGTGAACACCCATAACTGTCGCATATGGGACACGACAAACCCCCGTACCTTCCAAGAGATTCCACTCCACTCACCGAAAGTTACAGTCTGGTGTGGATTCACAGCCACATTCATCCTTGGACCGTTCTTTTTCGAAGAGGTTACTTCCAATGGCCTTGAGACATGTACCGTGACGGCCAACAGGTACAAAAGGATGCTCGAAACATTTGTTGTACCCCATTTGCAGCAGCGCCAATGCCTTGACACCATTACTTTTATGCAAGATGGAGCACCTCCACACATTGGACTCCCTGTGCAACAGTTTCTTCGCCAACATTTCACCACTGACAGAATAATCAGTCGCGCGTTTCCGACAACTTGGCCATCTCGTTCACCGGATCTTAATCCGTGTGATTTTTGGCTTTGGGGACACTTAAAAAACCTTGTTTATCGAGAACGTCTGATAACCTTGGCAGATTTGAAAGAGAGTATCAGTCTGCATGTGAGAAGCATCTCAGATGACCAGTTACGATCCGCAGTTGAACAAGCTGTCCCCAGACTTCACATTTTACATCTTCAGGAAGGGAACCATATTGAGCAGCATTCCCTGCATCGATAACGTCCTTGTTTCATGTATGCTTGGTACTTTCAAATAAAATGTGTTTAAAACGTGTTTTTGTGTCTTTTCAGCATACGTCCAGTGGTACAGCGCCACCTATCGGTGATTTCTGGAACTAAATTTTTTTTTCGTGAAATCCGTTTCCCCATTTTTTGAATAGTATGTCCACAAATTTTCAAGCCTTTACACTGAGTAGTTCGATATCCAGGGAGGTCAGAGTAGGGGTGTTTTATTTCTGGCCACCCGGTATATGGATTTGAAGAAAGGTCAAGTAGAAAAGGCGAATGGGAATGAAAAGTTAATCCGCCTGATTAAAGGATTATCCTAACTTGTTACTTTAAAAAGGAAAATTGCTTTGGCGAAGCCGAAAGGAAAATGAAGATTGTTTGAATTCCTGGCTGAACCCTGACGTCACTAGGGCTAGTGACGTCAGGGTAAAATTCCCATGATCCCACCGTAACAGATGTTAGTTCATATTCAGTTTATGTTTGGAGTTTGAGGGTAGATGACGTGCATAAGATGGAACCGGAGATGGTTGTGTGTTATAGTAAGAATGCGTGCACGTAAAATGAAATATATGTAAATATTTGTATATAATTATCTGCGCCTGTGTCCTCGTCCTGCAAACAAAAAGACGATAAAAAATGATAATGCTTGGATTAATGTTGCTTACGCTATTCTAATTCATCTTGGAATACCTCGATTCTGTCTCATTTAGAAGATCCCAGAATTACAAATTAAGAGTGCATTTCTTCTTACATTTCGGTAAATTTGAATTTGGGACCTAGAAATCCCCAAAAGGATAAAGCAGCATTCACATGAGGGCAACTGTTGTGCGGAATGGAAGGCAATACCTACTTCAAGAAAGGGACAATTCTTCCAGTGGGACAATGGTAAATAATTATTCCATTGAGACAATCATTTGTCTCTGTCCCATTGTGGTCACGTGATTTTCCTGAAGTAGGCGTGGCCCCCACTTACTTTCATCTGTTGGCAGGACGCGGTGGCCTGGTGGTAAGGTCTCGACTTTGGAACCGGAGGATTTCAGGTTCGAGATTTGATTCTACCCAAGAACCGTGGTGTTAGCGTATCTGGTGCATGTTAAATGCATTGAGGCAAACATCCTCTCACTATCGTGGTATGGAAGTTTGGAGAGGAGAGTGCCAGTTCAGGTGTCGTCCTCGTCTTCTGACCGTGGTTCAAAATGACGAGGTCCGTCCCAAAATAGCCCTCGTGTTGCTTTACAACGGGACGTTAAAATAACTAAACTAATCTCCAACAGTTGGCAAAATGAGAGCCCTACTTTATGCTCATTTTGCTTCCGATAAACACTCATGGAATTGAAATACTGAAATCCTTTATGGCAGGAAAGCTAGCGAAGCCGCGTTGTTTTAAAAACTTAAAGATCTTACCTACAATTAAGAGTGCATTTCCTCTTACATTTCGGTAAATTTGAATTTGGGGCCTAGAAATCTCCGAAAGGATAAAGCAGCATTCACATGAGGGCAACTGTTGTGCGCAATGTTACGCAACAAATAAGAAAATCCAACTTCATTTGCAGATTTTTTGGGGGGGGCTTCTGTTGATAAGTGAAGAGAGTATAGAGAAAAATTATTTTGTTTGTAGATCAAAGTTCCGCACATCATCCAATTCACAATTGGGGAAGAACAGTCAAAATCGTGTTCTTCCCAGCAGCAGTGTCTTTTCAGCCACAAGACTTCGGCACCATTGGTTCTGATTTTTTGGCGATAAAAATTATGATATCGTTGCACGAAAATGTGGATAAAAGATTCAAGAAGGAGCCAATAAACAGCTGATTTATAAATCGATAATGAAGCTCCTATGAGAGTTGAATTGGGTAGAATAGAACTTGGGATCTTGTGGTTAGTAGCCGTATAACAAGACCACTAGACAAAAGTAATTACTCATGTCCGGAAGTTGTTACTGGCTTATAAATTTCACCACATACTCTCCCTCCAGTGAGTCGGAAAGACAAACTATATGAATAGTTGTGGATTTATATTGTCTGGTGTGTCTAATTCGCTTTACCTATTTTACTTGGCGAGCGAAGAATGCTTGTGTCCCGCCAAGTGTTATGGCGACTTTTGCTGCGGGTAGAGAGCGCCACAACATCTAAGCGAATGAAGGATGCATTTGTTTTGTTCATGGTCCAAGGTCACCAATGTAGAAGTTGAATTGGGTAGAATAGAACCTGCGGCTTTGTGGTTCGTAGCCGAGTAACAAGACCACTAGACAAAAGCAATGACTTATATTTGAAAGTTGTTACTGGCTTATAAGATTCACCACACTTCCCTTAAAGCTATTATTCTTCTAATGTTTTTCATGAATTGGAAACTGTGGAAACATATCTAATGTAGTAGAATGTAAATGATGAAGTATTTTGTGCTCTCCATAAAGACAAAAAAGAATTTTTCATATCAAGAATCAAGGAAATTACTAAATATAACTTGTAGCAGTTACTTAACTCTTGTCTTCTGTTTTGAATACTAGATGGCGATGCCTGATAAGCTGTCCATATGCCATCCCATAATGCATTGCGAGTGTAATGAGAATGAGATGTCAGACCGTACTGTTAAACTGCGCTAGTGAATCTCTGATCTTTTTGTTTGTTTAATGTGTGAATGTGGTTATGAAATGAATGTTCCTGAAAACATAAGTCCTGTTGCTTCCTGCACAGATCATAATAATCGACATTACACCACAAACTTAGTTTGATTCTATTGAATTATAAAATTTACATATTCATGCAGTTTTTAGTGATGATAGACGGGGATTTTTTTTTCTTTCTCATATTTCCTCAAGAATGTTTTTATTTTTTATTACATAAATACGATAAGAGTTATTTCTTAAAATAATAATATTAATAAATTATTACAAGTGAGTAATAAGGGAATAATAATATACTTCCTATAATGTACATTTGTAATATAAATACTGGGCACAAAAGCTCCTTTGATACTACGAACACCAGTTGGGTAACTTTTTTATAGATAAGATTTAGATGGGAGACAAACCACATACACATATACCAAAAAAAAATCATTTTCTCAAATTTACACATAGGCAGATCGGCTAATTTTCAGAGATTTCATTTGAAATTTGATTCAATTCGATAATAATAAATCTAATTAAAATCTAAATGTTTTTGAGATTCGATAATAATGTTTTTGTCTTTATATAGATGAAGATCGTCCAAAATTGAATGCAAATTTGGTAAAAAGGCGCCATTCAAGAAATATTAAGCTTATTTGAATTATTGTGTTCATTCGATTCCATTAATTTCTTTTACTTTTCATATCTAGGATGAAGAAGAGAAAATTTCTCAAACTTTTACAGTGGATTCTTTTTACCATTACAATATTTCCTCTTCGTGCTCACGGTATGTAAGTAAATGAAAAGCAACATTAATTTAAAATCAAAACCTGAAATAGGATGTTTAATCTATAAAAATAAACATGAATGTTTGTCTGTTTGCCTCTGATGCCTTCCTAAACCATAGGGATAGGTTATAGGGATAGTACAATGATGTAAAATTAAAAAATAAATTTCGAATCTCCACCACATCTGTTTACCAAAGATTATTCTCCCAATAACTCGCCGAGGAGACAATAGAATCTGTAGAAATGCTAAATCCAAGTGAAAGGTTCATATTTTTTGGCTATAGTACGCAAATGACATGCAAGTCATTCTCAGTGGTAACAACTTTATGACAGATTATCTGAGAAAGTTTTTGGAGATCAACCATGGTGATTTTATATTTTAATTAAATTTTAGTGTTTTCCGCCGTAACTACTAAAAATATTGTAGTACAAATAATTTTGCAACATCTTCATTCTCAAAAATTATCTTTTCAACTATATTAATGATTTTATTGGATAAATATATTTTCTATGCTTAATCCATTTGAAAAGAAAATATTTTAATTATATTTTCTAAAATAAAATTTAAGAAATCTGAACGAATATTAAACGAATCGCGAGATACAATAAATGGTGTCCTTTATTACTGTTCTGAAAGGACACCAAGTTCAACAATTCTAACAGAATATACAAATCTAATATAAAAACTGAATAATTGTTTGTTCGTATTTTATGTACCGTCGTACCGTTCATCCTATTTCGATAAAACATTGCAAAATTATTGCCTGATTCCACTCAATATTACTTTTTTAGGAGGCAACAATGCGCTGGGTACCAGCTTACTTCGTTCCTGCCAGAGAAACTTACTTATTTGAAAAAACTCCTGAGTGGTGAGTTGGGTGGGTAGAGAGTTGATAGGTGGAGCTACTGGAAGGGGAAGTCCCAAATTTGTTTCTTTCTCTAGTCAGTTGCCATCATGCTCTGGCCTAGAGAGCAGCGGGCCTTTGTCGCCAAACGCTTCTTTTTTAAAGGTCGCCAATTGCTGCTACGCAACGTGCCTTCCGCACTCGCTTTGAAATTCCTCCTCACAGACCCGTTCCTGGCCGTAATTTGATTCTATCGTGGGTTAACTCATTTCGGAAGTGTCGCTAAACCCAGAAATGGACCTCCAGAACTCCAGAAAATGTCGAACGAGTGAGGCAGTCAGTTCTGCGTTCGGCTCGCAAGCACGCAACTGCTCTGGGATTTTCTGACACCGCGCTTCGACGAATTCTCCATCAAGACCTTCCATTTCATTCCTATAAATTAGCTGTTGTTCAAGAATTAAGTGAACTTGATTTTGTTGCTCTTCAAAATGCATGTGAAATGCTGCTTGACAACCTGCCTGGAGAACTCATCGAAGACGCGGTCGGTTTTTTTCAGTGACGAGGCTCACTTTGAAATCCCTGGTTTATGTCGATCGACCAGGGACCATAGCTCACCTCAAGAACAATATTCGCGACGCCATTGCCAACATATCAATTGATATGCTGCAAAGAGTGGACACGAACTTCAAAAATCGACTTAATCAGTGTATGCGCAACGGGGGTCGCCATAAATGGCGACACCCGACAGATGCTATTTTTAAAACTGTATGAAAAAAAATTGGGATATTTTATTCTCAAATAAAAAAAAGAATTAAAACAATAACCGAAGTACTTTTGTTTTTATTGACCTTTCAAATAAGTAATTTTCTCTGGCGCACCATGTAATAATTCAACCGTTTCATTTATTTTATTTCATCTTCGCTCCTTCAAAATTACACTCTCTTTTAATTTCAGCTGTTAAAAATATTTTAGCAGTGCTCATTCACGTACAAAAAAACAATGCTCTGCTATTTACTTTCAAACTAATAGTTGACATCAAATACGAAGTACATGAAATTAAAAAAAATCCATATGATTTCATAATAAAACTAACTGTTGGAAACCGGATTGCTTTTACTGATTATTCCTGATAAATGGTAGTTGCAGGTCCAAAGGTTTGGCTTGTAGATCGAAGAACACACATTGAGCTTTATTACAAGTATAGATTAAAAGATTTTCAGATTTCAAGAAGCTTGTTAGAACAATCGGAATAGAACTGGACTTTAAAGAAATTATAGGAACTTAAATAGCACAATCTCTTTTCATTAAGGAGTTTCGGGACACAAAAATGTTAAAACTTTTCTGCTTAAAATGACTTTTGAATTATATTTCTATCTGACAGAGATATAATTTTTATGTGGTTGTCGTTTTGAAAATATAGTACTCTGACAATTCTTGTCATGCTCTATGAATGGGCCCAATTCAGTACTTGCATACATTTATATATATATATATATATATATATATATATATATATATATATATAAACTTGTAATGGATGACACTTGATGTTAATGCAGTTTTTTTTAATATTAATTCATTAATTAAATTTTTGCAGTAATTTATATTTGATTGCCAAAGTCGCCAAATTTGTCACAAAGCTCTTAGATTATAGATCATAAATAATATATGATATGCATGCAAAAAATATAAGAAAATAAATAAGAATTGAATGAAAAAAATTATATATTAAATTCAGCTTCAGACAGTCTGTTGGAAAGGTGGCCAAACTTTGGACGCGTTTTTCTCCATGGTACACTTTTCCCAAGATTTCTCGTATTCAGATAAGTCAGGAACCAAAAATGATTAAAGATGTAAAATTTGGAGCATATCTTTTTTAAACATTTCATTTTAATTTTGATTGATCAAATAAAGGAAACGACTTTTTTTTTTAAAAAAAAAGCATTTAATTTTTAGAATTTGTTTTTGAAATCTTTGTTCAAATATTTTAAGGTTTTTTAAACTCAATTAATATGTTCTTATAATTGATATGCTTTCTGAATTAAAATGAAAGTTCATATATTTGTGTTTAATTTTTTGCGGGTTTAGTTTAGTTATATTAACGTCCCGTTTAAAGCAACACGAGGGCTATTTTGGGACAGACCTCGTCATTTTGAACCAAGATCAGATGACGAGGACGACAACTGAGCTGGCACGCCCCTCTCCATACCTGGCCACACCAACGGGAGGACGTTTGGCCTGACAGATTTAACGTGCAAGAGACTCCCTCACACGACGGTTCTTCGGTGGAATTGAGTCTCGAACCTGAAACCCTCCGGTTGCGAAGCCGAGACCTTACCACCAGGCCACCGGCCTTAATTTCTTTGGGGAAATTTTTTTGAATAATAATATTTTGAGTTTTAGCAATTTAAAATCCCCATCACCAAATTTAAAATAAAAAAGAATCTTTCAAAGGTTTATGTTGTAATTTTGCTTATAAGTTAAATGGTTAATCAGTTGAAAAAATGCAAAATTCTAAATTAATGAATAATATTTTTTTAAAAGCGTCTTAGACTCCCTTTAGTAACGACAAATACGATGCTTTTATAAAGTTGGAAATTAAAGATAATAATAATTAATTTTTAGCATTTGGCAATTGCTTTTAAATTTTTGAAAAAACACTTTTTGTTTAATGTGTCAAATCCAAAATACTAAAACTTCAAATCATAATTAAGAATTTTTGGGAAGATGTGTACTGAAATATATTTATTCTGAGTTTTTGACATTAAAAATATGAAAGAAAATTAATATTTTTCAAAATAAACTGAACTGTTCGCCCACAGAGCTAAAAAAAGTAAAAAAACGCTAATTAAACGATATATAAAACTAAGAATCTAGCATGAAATAAATTTTGAAACAGCATGACTTTTGTTTTAATGCACTTATAAATGAAAGAAGTTAATGATGATTATTATTTTTATATATTTAATTATTATCCTTCAGGTTTTCTTGTTTTAGTTTGAACGTAAAATTTTTATAAATCCTTTGTTCCTACTAAAGTTCTTTTAAGTTACATTAGAAACTTTTAAAATTAATTATACGTTTAGCGCAGTATAGCTTATATTGGCGCCAATAATACAAACAGCTAACCAAAATTCAAGTGAGTTGTTTATGAACTTAGTTTCTCCGCAACAGATATACTTCATTCTTTGACTTAGGATTTGCCATTAAATAATAGACATAATTATTTAATTTTTATCCTTCAGGGTTTTTTTTTGTTTTAGTTTGAACGTAGAATTTTAATAAATCTTTTGTTCTTATTAAAGTTTTTTTAGGTTGTATTAGATTTTTTTTCTCTTATTAACCATACATCTGGCGCAGTATAGCTTATCCTTGCGCCAATAATACAAACAGCCTGCCAACTTTCGGGTGAGTTGTATATCAACGTAGTTTCTTTTCAACAGACATTCTTCATTCTTTGGCTGAGGATTAGCTATTAAGTAATTTAGCAATTTATCGAAAATTGATTTAATGCTGGCGAAATTTTTAATGGAATAACTATGACTATTAGGTTAAAAATCCTTCTCTCCGATCGTAAACTGATAATTCATAATGCTTTCCCAGAATACACTTTTACTTTCTCTGTTTATCACAGATGGTGAATGACAGAAGAGAAATCAAAGAGTTCCAGACAATATTTTATGATCATGTGAGAACAGGACTTTTTTTCGCTTGAGGGTTTTGGATCTTCAGAATGTAAGGGCACAAATGGTTGAAGCCACGAAATGCGTAAGCAATAAATTGGCGATTTTTCCTTTTTTTTTTTAAATTGGAGTCGGATTTCACAATATAGCTTTTGAATTATCTATCAACTGCCGTTATAGTTTTTCCTTTGGAAATCACAGTGTTATTACCTAATTTGAGCAACGCTTTAAAAAATAAACTTAACAAGTTAACATATTGTTATGTTGTTAATGAATCTATCTTTCGGATTCATTCTGAAGTACTTTTAAATTAAAATAAAACTGATTAAAAACGCATAAAATTTTTTTAATGTGCATTGCGTTACGCTAACTGGCATAGGAAATTCAAGTGTTTGCGTTACGCCAACTGACGTTGTAAATTCAAGTGTGATTATTGACAACTGTGTTTTCATTTAAATTAAAAGTTTACAAACTTCCTTTGCTGTTTTTTTTTATTTTGGGCATACAATGTAAATAAATTGCTTTCAGGTTAGTTGTGTGTTTTTGTTATTAAATTGTATTTAAATTAGTTATATATTTTTCGTATATGCTTATACTTTTAAATGTATCGTTTTTAGGTCAGGTTATTTTTTTTTCATTTGTTATTAATTGATAGTTTTTTGAAATGCCCAGAAAACGTAAATCTAATCTTTCGAAGAGAAGTAATAAATCTCTGGCTGTGAAAATAGCTTGGAGATCCTTTTGCAATTTTAATGAGCTCTTGCGGACCATCAAACTCCCCTCCAGCTGTGGGATAAATACAAGGACGCTTTATCAGAAGATATGGCACTCACAATGACCTAATCATTAACGGACCAAAAACAGCGACCGGGGAGTCCTTTTGTACCCGAGCAAGTGAACAGTATGGGACGAGAGAGTATGTAGGCGTTAAACAGCATCCGAGGCAACCAGGTGGTGTTGTCGTTTTGCTCGCAGACGATTTTAGACAGCCACTGCCGACTGCTGATCAGACCGTCAATTCTCACACATACACATTAAAATGTCCCCGCGAACATTAATTAAGACAAATACTAACTTAAAAAATAATAATGTTCTAACATGATAACTTGAAAATTGCGAATTAATGAATCGATAGGAAAATATATAAGCCATACTTACTAATTTTTATCAGAAGTAATCCTCGTTTTCAAGAAATTTCCTAGTGCCCCAACACTTTCGAAACGTCTTTCATGAACATCTTGCTCTCCTCGCGAATGTCGATGAATGATTCGGGAATGTCGACGAACTTTTGTTTCGTCATCTATTGGGGAAAGCCGCAATCCAATGAAGGTCATAAGAAAGAACGAAACAACCGTTAATGGAACTCCGAAATGATAAACCTATTTTTATTCTTCGAATGCGCGCATTCGTGTAAATAAAAGGTCCGATGACCCATTTTGTTCGATCCGCATGGCAGACCAATCAGTGCACCGATCCGTCTCGAAATGAAAGGGTGGGTGTCTTTTTCAGGCCCTCGAGGAACCCGGGCCGGACATGAAGTATGCAACATTCTCGAGCACCCTGGGATAGAGGGCGTCTGCGCCCCATTAAAATACCCAAGAAGGACTTTGAATGCCTGTGGGTCACACGAAGATACTAAATTCGCAAAATAATTGAGATGGATAAAAGGCCTATTTACCTATTATAGAAAACTGGGGAAAAGGCCTAAGTTTTGATCTATTAAACATACACACACTAGTATCTACCGTAATGGTTATATTCATTTATACACATGAGCTATTGCTATAATCTCCAGTACGGGGTTCATGTTATATTGATAATTATTTTAAATGACTGGAAAAAAAGTGAAATCTACGATCGTAAATTTCAAGTTATCATGTAGGAACATTATTTTTTTTTTTAAATCATTGTACTTTAGTTATTAACCAGTTTAAACCGGATTGAATCAATCACGAGACTTTCCTATTGGTCTCTATCCCAACCTCTCCTTCCTGTATATAATGCTAATTTTCAACCATGGTAGCATTGTTTTATGAAAACAATATTTTCATAAACACAAAACTTCTATTTTCTCATTTCACAGATCCTAAAGCAATTTCATAATGGATTAATCTCGGAACAGGAGTCAAAACCCTTCAGTGTTTTCCACTTAAGAATGAATGAAGTATTATTTAAGAGAAAATACTTTAAAAATTCAAAACTGTTATGAAACGCGAGAGAAATTTTTTTAAAACACATTTAAAAAATTAAATTATTTAATTTCTTCCGAAAAAAATTACATTCCATGAAACTATGATGTTATAGTTCGACCTTTTGAAAACGCATTTACTGCCAAACTCAATTATAATGCAATACTGGTAAAAGCAGGTAAAAAAAATTATGCGATTAAAAGATGTTGATGAATTTTGCCATGAACGCCTTATTCATCGCCTATGTGATTTCGAGTTTCAATTATTTGCTGCCTTCAATTATTCAAAACCTCCTAACGAAAAGCGGATCATGTTCTGACGAGATAAAAAAAAATAGAAAAGGAAACATTTGAACAAGAGCTAGCTTATGATAAGAAAAAATGAATCAATGCATCGATTATATTGGTTATTTGACATCACATTTATAATTTTTTTCGTTCATATAAAATCATATTTCAATACTCAGGGGTGAAGTTAAAGGATACCGGGCCCCAGGCGCTAATATTTTTGAGGCACTGCCATGGTAAACTCTATTGATGATTAAAAAAAAGTAATGAGAACTCAACTTATTTGATCTGTTTAGGTGTGCTTACACTCTAGAGTTTTTTTTAAAATTTATTTTCAAAAATAAACTTTTTTACGATAGGTCTGTCATAAATATATGTTTAAACTCTTTTCGGTGAGAAAAAATCATGTTACACTCATAATTAAACAATATTTAATGAACTAATTTGCATTTTTTTTGAAACATTTATTTTAAATTCTAATTTGTATAAAAAATCAAATCTAGTTGGAAATGTTGCCTATTACTAGCCTTCATGTGGTCTGCCTCGATCGAATTACAAAAATATATAGCTTTTTTTTTACAATTATATCATCAACGATGAATAGAAAAAGCGCGACTTTTACTGCCATTTTAACTTTTAAATAGCTATTAAAAATTTATTTCCATAAATATAACTTTGATGGATGCACAATGCTTCCGCTGTTTCGTACAGATTATTTTGATATATAAATAATTGCATTTGGTTCATTTTTTGTTTAGTTATAATTTGAATGAAGCAACATGGTGGGAGAATATCACTCTTCATAAAATGAGTTTTTTTTAAAAAATCGGGAAATAAAGTTTTTTTTTAAATCCTTATTACTGGAGAAATATTCCTAACATTTACAACATCTTGGTATCGTTTGAAAGTTAAAAGATCAGAAAACATTTCGAAGCAATAAAAATATATTCGATAGTTTGAGCGGTTTTCGAAGTTTCAAGTGTGTACTATACTTGATCTTCATGCGAGCTTTTCTAATATGTTTTATTATTTGAAAACAATTTGAGTGCGATATTTAATACATCTATATCTTTTATTTCTCCTCATTTATAGAGAAAATGTATTATTTATCGAAATAATTTATGTTTTTCGCATTTTTTTTTCTATAATTTTTTTACCACTGAACCTTTTATTTCATATGAGTATATGCATATATAAAACATGGTGTAAAGCAACAAACTTGGAATTTCTTCAGTGATTTTTACTCTTTTTAATTTCAAAGCATTTTTCAATTTGGAAAATAATTCCTGAATTTTTTCTTTTTTTTACTATCAATATTTTTTTGTCCAAGTCTTAGCACGATTAATGTACAAATAGGAAGACAAAAAGTAGCAAGCAGTGATGAAGTATCCTGAGCTTATATAATTTCAGTAAGAGTTTGCCGATGACAAGTTTTGATTCAGTGGGAAAAACATCATTAAAAATGCAAGTACCTGGCTTGAAGAACAGTCAAGCTATGTACTTTCTAAGGGGTTGGGGGGAGGCAACAGGATTTCTACAAATGTGGAAACTCTGATTCTAGAAAGTGGGAAAGAAATTCTCTATAGTATCAGAATTCGAGAATTGATGTAAATGATTACTACCCAAAATTTATCCCTTTCATTGGATATGCAAAACAACGATAGATATTCTTTTTACTCTTTTAGCTTATAAGACACTAATCGACTTCGACAATTAGCTGTTCACTCACTTTATTAATAGCAAAAATTTAGCCATGTCAACTAAATATGGCTTCACCTAAGTGAAAAATGCTTGATTTGACAATAAATGAAAATGTTTTAAGGCATTCTTACAAAATAAACATAAATTAAAGTATGATGTAATACGGCGAAATTAATTGATAAAATCAAGATTGTTTCAATCAGTCCATGGTAATAGATTTCATTTCGAGATAACTCTCGAAATTGGGTATTATAGGCAATCATTTATGGCTTATCTAAGGATTAGGAGCTTTCATATGAAACAGAAAGCGGCGACATCTAACCAGTAGTTGAGGTTAGGCGATTGATTAATTTTTTTTGTTTACAAATTTATATTGTTGGTTTAATAAGATTTCTGTTGTTTTATTTAAATAGTAGAAACACCCTGAATACGATTTTCGAAATTATTTAGTGTTTTGTTTTTTACACTGTATTTCCATCAATACTTATTTCCCCAGCGTTTCATTTGGCTCTTTTCAATCACCCATTTTCATTCAGTTTTAATGAAAAATTAGGGGGAGGGGAGATTATATGTTCAGACTGAAGAAGGATAATGTAAACAAGAAAATTTTCCATCGACTTAGCACTGCGATATGCATCAAAATAGATACTGACGTCCCTATAAATCTCGAGGCGCGAAGCGACCACCTCCATTGCCTATGCGCTAAACCATCACTGAAAGCACTTAATATTAAATGGATTTAAAAAAATTATTATGACTCAGCGAATGGAAAAGTAATTACAGTTTCCTTAAAAGTAACATTTAAAACGATATGTCAAGAAAATGTACTTTCTAATTCTTTTCGATAACGCAGTGATCCTCAACCTGTGGGGCGCGCCCCCCTAGGGGGGCGCGCTCACACTAATGGGGGGGCGCGAGCATATCCAAAAGAAAAAGTTATTTAAAAAAATTGATTAATTGACTGAAAGGAAAGAACACACACACACACAAACAAAACAAAATACATTTCGACATATTTAATAATTAACTTATTAAATTAAAACAACTTACTAAATTAAAAACAAATTTAATAATTAATAGTGACTTCCTTTGGTCTGTCTTGCAGAGCAAAGTTTTTCGAAGGAGGGTTTAGTATTAGAAATAGACACTCTCAGTTCTTTTTCTATATTTAGCTGAGATCTATATTTTGTCTTCAAGGAAGCCACAGCTGGAAATCCAGTTTCAGACAGGTAAGATGTTGAAAATGGCAGTAGAATGCAAAATGCCCTTGTTTTTAGTGCAGAAAACTCATCATCCACTCCTGCCCAAAATTCAATGAGTGATTTATTACTAAATTGCCTTTTGGTTTCGCTGCTTGCCGTGAAGTCTATGAAGATTTATTCCTCTTCAATTGAGAGTCCTTCGGGAGTATTTTGAAATGAATCCCTCACCCACTTGTAACTTGATATCAGGTTGTCATCAGCAAGAAAGCACTTTTTAAAATTCTCTGCTAGCATTTCTAAATGATTTTCAGTGGTTACAAAAACAACTTTTACATATTGTTCTTCAGCCTTGTAAGTCTTAATGGAATCATTCAAATGTGCAAACATTGTTAAGTTTTCTTGCTTTAAACTTCTGCTCCACAATTCCAATTTCTTACAAAAAGCATTAACTTTATCACTCGTATCCAATTTATGTGTATTTGCTCCTTGCAGTTGAAGATTCAAGTTATTTAATTTCTCGTATATGTCGACCATGTAGCTCAATTTCCTCACAAATAAACTATCGCGAAAATTCTCAGCTTCCGGTTTGTTTTCGTCTTCTAGAAAAACGGCGATTTCTTCTCTTAATTCATTAACACGTTGCAAAAATTTTCCTCGTGATAACCATCTTGCCTAGTAATATAATAGTAACGCTGAATCTACTGCACTCATGTCTTTATAAAGTGTGGAAAAGATTCTTGATTTCATCGGTCTTATTTTTATATAATTTACTACGGTTACAACCGTAGTTAATACAATATTCAAACCAGAACTCATTTCTTTGGAATCCAAAGCTTCTCTGTGGATCATGCAATGTGTCCAGATGCACTGTGGCGATTTTTGTTTCACAAGTTGTTGTTGTTGTCTAATGCCACTTGGTCATGCCAAGCCCGAATGATCAGAGCTCTTTCGAATTAAGGCAGAGCTATGCGCCTTTCGTTGTTAACGAGCACCGTTAAGGTGAAAGTACGACTTTGCTCGAACACACACGACACAACTCTTCTTAGGGGGTGGCCGAACTCATTCATCCATAAGTAAGTCAGAATTTAGGTCCGAATCAGAAACCGACTCATCCCTGATTCAGTACCCCCAAAGGTATCGTTTTGTTATGGGAACTTGGAGGACTTTGCAGTCGCGACATATTTTATGTGCCCCAACTGCCATTTGCCAACACGGCGGTCTTTGATCAAGACGAGGACAGAACTCGGAACCGATACATAGAAAAGCACCATTGGTGCATATTCCATTGGTGCAATTTTTCCATTCTATGTTTGCCTCGTTCATAAAATCATTTAAGATAGCAAATAATGCCAGTGCTGTTTCTTTGAGTTCTATTGGTTTGCAGAAAAGTAATTCTTCTACTACTGCCAAATCATCACAAAATCTAACATAGGGAATGAAATGAGCATCTTTATTATTATCTGTTGCCTCATCGAGTTGTATTGAAAACAATTTGTCACATAACTTCGACAGAACCTGACACTGTGCATCTTCAGCAATATCAGCAATTCGACGGGCAACACTATCATTTGAAAGAGGTATAGACTGGAATTGTTTTGCAAATTTATCTCCAAACATAATTTCTACAATCTCAATTGCGGCTGGCAAAATAAGCTCTTCACCAATGGTGTGAGGCTTTATACATCTGGTTATTTTATATGAAACTTTGTAAGAGGCAATTACAGCTTTTTCATTCACAGACAAAGTTTTTTTTTTAAAACAATGATATTTGCTTTTCATATGATTTTAATTTTAATTCGAAGAATTCTCTGGGTTTGTTTACGTTTTCACTATGAAGCGTTTCCAAATGTCGTTTAAGTTTATTAGGTTTAATGCTATGTGCCCCCAACATTTTTGAGCAAATGATACACAGGGGCCTTTCTTCTTCATTTACTTCAGTACTAGTGAACCCGCAATCTAAGTATTCTTGAGAATATTTTCTTGATTTTATTTTTGGAACCACGCTCGTCTGTGTACTTGTTGATGCTTGTCTATCGTCTAATGCTCGCTTACGCAGGCTTAAAAATTTATCAATGATTCTGCATAAGTCTGCTGTCGTGAATATTTAATACGGTGAATTGCAATAACACGGAAATATATATAACATACACATTCAGAATAGATTCAATAGCGATAGAAGGATCGACTCGAATAAGATTGTCTGGAATTGAAATTGGCGTTATAGAATTTTCTCCTTCTCCCTGTGAGAAAACATTTGTTCACACCTGCGCACGCTCCCAACTTAATTTTTAAGCTGACCAGACAAATTCCAGACAAATCGAAACTTCTCCCGAAACCGTGAGAATGCCGGACATGGTGGGACGCAAGAGCAATAAAAAAGGCATAGGATTCTTGTTTTTTCAATGCTGAGGATCGGTGTTGCAAAATATCAATAGATTTCCGTGTTCTTGGTAATTTGTAAAGTTTAAAATTAAGATTGTAGTGTAGGTTTAGCGCCAAAATACTCAAAATACATTATTATTGTATACATTTTATTGCATTCGGTGGGGAGGGGGGGCGATGAAAATTATGATATAAAATTGGGCCGTGAATACTAAAAGGTTGAGAAACACTGCGATAACGTATTCTGAATGTCCTTTGATTATATGTGAGCACATATTTACATTTCAGATATGAACTTTCATCTACATAAATAAAATGAATGTTTGTCGGTATGTCTCGCCGTACCGCTCAACCAATTGCGATGAAACTTTGAGTACTTATTACTTGCACTTATTTCTTTCTGTTGAAGACGGAAAAAAGATATCGCAAACTCTAAATAACAATGTAAAAATAAAGTTTTAAAAATAGATTTCATATTATTTAAGCTTCTCCTTTATTAATCATTCAATTTGAAGGAATGTATTCATTTCCGATACGAAAATAAATAATATTCTTTCTATCATTCCTAATTAAATAAGATAACTATATTCAAGTTCCAAACGATATTTCCAAAATTATTTCTTCTGCAGCAGCAACGCGCCGGGTACCAGCTAGTATGGAATAAAATTCATTCGACTATCGAATTTCGGATATCTTATGATTCTGCGTTTAAAATTTTTATCAGTTTTTAAAAGAAAAAGAATTAAAAAATGCATTGGAAGTTTCATTTCTTCCTAAAAATTTGTATTATTAAATCTCCTAATTTAGTTTTTATTTCAATTTAAACTTCATTTGCATTTTTCTTTCATTTATATCTATTCTTTCTGCTTTTAATGAGAATCAGGAAATAAAAGGGCTCACGGTTTATTAATGTAAGGAAATGCGTTAGTCAGAAATACTAAATAAAGACAAAAGTATATTGATAGTAGAAGAGAAAAATTATGCAGTAAAACAATTTATAACTGCTGACAAATAATTATTTTCTTCCTGAAAATGATAATTAACAGAATAAAAAACAACGATTTCTCAAGTTAATGATCGCAGCGAATTGAATTCCTTTTGTAATTTATTTATAGATAACATAATTAAAAAAAAACATTTTGGAAGAATAAACTGTTGACCTTGTTTTTCTACAAGCTGAAATAAGAGGAAAAAAGTAGATAATGCGAATATGCGAAATAAATAAGAATATGCGTAATTTGTGTTTAATAGACAATGACTAATCTTTGTAGTTGGATAATAATATAGATACAACCTATTCAAAAAGTGTCTTTTTATATGATTTAAATTTTGCGTAAAATTTATTGCTTAAAAATACTTTGCAAATCTTTTTCAGAAATAGAATGTCGAAGAGTGTCATCTTTCTGACCTCCGACTCGCCACGAATACGTGGAACTGAATGACCGGACAGCGGCAACAGCAACACTGTCGGGAACTGTGGTTGAGTCCTAAGGGCCATCACCGACCACGGTACAACCCTCCCCACTGGGAGTACCTCCCGTCGATGGATGGGAAGAGTCATATTCCTTACCTTTTGAGTACCCACCGAGTTGGCGAGATCCAATCACCATATCATCATACCGGAAGCTTCTGATCCTCATTTCGAGGTACCCCCCAGCTGGGAGGTATGTCAGTGAACAACCCTGATACCCCCCTCCTTAAAAATGTATTTTCACAAAAGAACAACATATTTCAAAACTAAAACAGAAAAAAAGGAATGAAATCAAAGTCCAATTTCCAATTTCTATTGTCAAGGGGATGCGGTGGCAAAGTTTCGGCTTCAGAATCTGAAGGTTCAGGTGCGAGACCCGATTCCACCGGAGAATTGTCGTGTTAGCGAGTCTGATGCACACTAAATATGTAGGGGTCAAACTTCCTCTCTGATGTGATGTGGAATTATGGAGAAGGGGTGGCAGTTGTGTGACGTCCTCGTCATCTGACCACTGTTCAAAATGACGAGGTCCGTTCCAAAATAGCACTAGTGTTGTTTTAAAACTAGATGTTAATACAACTAAACTTCTATTGCCAGGTCTGTTTGAATCAGTGTATGTTTTCCATTGATATCAATTCAATCTACATAAACATAAATGAATGTTTGTCTGCATGCATCCTATATGCGGCCGTACCGTTCATCCAATTGCGATGAAACTTTGAATAGTTATTACTTGCACTTAAGGGATGCTTACAGATTTAGTAAAATTATCTAATATGTAAAAAAATATTTTTGGATCTATTTACCGCATTTATTAACCAAAGATTATTGTCAAATGAGCTCGCCAAGGAGACGGACAGTCAAGAAATTTATTTGTTTCTTATGAAAACCGAAAAACAAAAAAAATATTGCCTACCCTAAAGCTCTTGAATAATAAAATAAAAAAGAATGGAATAAAAATAAGTGACATTTCTCTTTTAAATATCATTCAACTTTGATTAATGTATTTGTTTACGATATTATTAATAACTAAGCAAGACAGTTATTTCAAATCTCAAACGATATTTCCAAAATTATTTCTTCTGCAGCAGCACCGCGCCGGATACCAACTAGTTTTTCATATAAAATAATTCAGCCAAAGTTTTCAGACTGAATTATTTCATGAATTTAAGCATTAAACATCGTAATGATTTACCAACCGACTTTCTGGCATAGGGGTAGCGCGTCTTCCTCGTGATCTGAGGGTCCTAGGTTTGAGTCCCGGCTCGGGGATAGTGGTTGTTCTATCTGTGAGATTTGTGAATATGTACCCGTATAAAAAGGGGTTGAATGAGTAATACGTGAGTGACAAATTATTCATTACGCACTCTTGGCCCTAGATGGCGCTACTGAAACAAGAGACGCTCTCTATCGGTTTAAAGGCTGTCTTTCTAAGAGAGTGACATAAGAAGCAATAAATTGCCAAAACTTTAAGAGAAACTCTACATAAATGTTGTTTTGAAACAACAATACTACCTAATTCACCTTTGATTTAGTTAAAGGTCATGCTTATGGCCAAGCATTCATTGTAATTTTATATTTTGATATTTTTTGTTTTTCTCATCTTTCTCAACATTGAAAAAATATATTACTCACGTATTTAACCACTTGACATACGAATTTACTTAACTTCCTAATTAAATGACGAGTTTAATAACTTCCTAATTGGAATAATTATTATTTTAATTCCTTTAATAATAATACATGGCCGTGGTGGCCTGGTGGTAAGGTCTTGACTGCGGAACCGGAGGGTTTAAAGTTCGAGACTCGATTCTACCGTAGAAACCTCGTGTGAGGGGGTCTGGGGCGCGTTAAATCTGTCCGTCCAAACGTCCTCCCGTTGGTGTGGTGTGGAGATGAGGGGCATCTCAGGTGTCGTTCTCGTTTTCTGAGCTTGGTTCAAAATGACGAGGTCCGCCCCAAAATAGCCCTAGTGTTGCTTCAAAACGAGACGTTAAAAGAATAACACATTTCCAGTGACTTTTTTTACTATGACTGAAATTTATTTAGTCTTTACACTTAATTGCAGATTAAAAATTAATAATTCAATAAATCGATGCGCGTCTCAGACACGTCATTATATGCGGTGTGGTTAATAACAATCAAATCAGCTAAGATATCATTAAGAAACGTAGAATTTCCGCGTTGGAATTGCTAGGAGAGTTATCTAAATTTTTAAATCAAAATAAATGCAACGAAAGCTCTATTCTATTTCTGCTAAATTGTTAGTTCTTTCTCTTCTGCTTCGTGCACTTAATCCAGTGCTTTCACGTAGTTTTATTTAAGAAATTCCCACGAGAAGAGGGAAATGATGAAACTCCGAACCTCTATTAGGAAACGTCACAGATTAGTTTGGCTTGATTGCATCAGACGTTGAAGATTACGCGTAATCACTTTTACAATAGGCAGTTTGCAGATTAAGGTATTCGACTACGTTCAAAGGAAAATTTTTGAAAAATTGCATTTAAAAAAACCTATTTATGATTTTTAGATGTATTGGGAATTATAAAAGCTACAAATACAAAAAAATTTATTTGAAAATATAATATATTTTTAGAAATAGGAAAAATTGTTGTAAAATTTAGTGACATTTAACCAGAATGTTTAACGCTCTACACAAAATTGTATAGCAGCAATCCTATTTTTCTTTGCACAAAAGTTATGGAATACAGTGATGAATGAAATGAACCACAATCTAAGAAAAAGTTTGAAATGCAAAGGTAAAAACATACGCATATATGCCTTTTTACCATAAATTCACAACTTAATTCTTCTATAAACACCTATAAATGAAAAAGTATTCTCCAATTATAAAAAGTTTGGTTCATTTCATTGTTCACACATTTAAAACACAGGCTGAACATCTGTAAATTAATTTTATGTAAATACCTCCATTAGTTTTTGAAATACCATGTTAACAGTGTAGAATTTTCATGGAAATTAAAGTTGAAGACAAATTGTAACTGAAAAATGTTTTTTGCTTAAAATTGCCCAGGATGATAGGTGAGGCCTTCCTTTTCCTAGAAAGGATAAACTGTTTCGGAAAGTGGAAAGTCTCAACTAAAAGAAATAACAACAACAACAACAAAATCGCCAATGTGGTAGATAACAAGTGTTTTTAAAGTAGTTGGATACCTTAAACATGAGCTTAAAAACTATCAAGTTGCCCTGACGTCGCATTTTTGAAAAGTTTTTGAAACTTCCTCAAAAATTCTTTTGGATCCAAATTTCGTATTTTCCAATTTTGAATGGCATTTCCTAACAGGGCACACGACCTTGATTGATTCTGTTAGTAAAGGAAGTATTTGTGTACCAGTTGGTATGTATAGGTGCTGGAAATGTCCATAAATCTAATGTACCAACAGCTATTAAATGTGGCTACAGGTAGTCATAATGGAAATTCATCGTACCTCGTAACTCAAATTTTAAAATACAGTTTAAATTTTATTAAAAAATTAATGTGTGGTTTTAGATGATTTCTCTGTTGTATGAGTCTTAGGTAAAATGCAACTCCAAAGTCCGAATGTTTTGCATTTGCTTATAAGTGGGCTGTGGTAACTTGGTGGTAAGGTCTCGACTTCTGAACTGTGGGTTTCAGGTTCAAGACCGGAGTCCACCGGTCTTGAACGCCGAAGAAACGCCGTGTAAGAGGGTCAGTTGCACGTTAAATTCGTCTGCACCAAACCTCCTCCCAGTGTTGTGGTGTGCAGATGGTGTCGTCCTCGTCATCTGAACGCGGTTCAAAATGATGAGACCCGCCCCCTAAATAGCCCTAGTGTTGCTTTACATCGGGAGGTTAATATAACTGAACTAAACTGTAGCATGACAGCTAGCAATTGGAAAAAATCATTTTTCAAATAAAAAGAGTAATCATTGTACTTTTTTTAAATGAAATTTGTTCTATTTTCTAATCTCTAACATAATTTATTGAATTTTAAGAAATTTTCAAAATTTAATTACGTGATTCGAAAAATTTTAAAGACTGAAACTAGCATTTGCGCATCTGACATTTTATTTCCATAAACTCTTTCGAAATTTCTTTTTTGCAATTATTTAAACATTTCTCTATAATTTCAAATAAGATACAACATATTAAAATACTTCATTGATGGATTTTGAATTATTTTCCAAATGTCTTCAAAGTGTTTTTTTTCCGTTGATCGGATCAATGAACTAGTACAATCTGTCAGATTAGCTTGGTTCCTTCATTGATTTGAAATGTTTCCAAATTAAGAAATCAGGAATCCTGAAAATCTATATAAATAAAATTGAATGTTGGGCTGTATGTCTGCTATGCTCTTTCATATCGCTCCTCCGATTCCAATTAAATATCGGCAACATATTCCTTGCACTGTCGTAAAGGTCATAGGCAAAATACGATCCTCCAAAGAATAAAAAATATTTTCTTATTCATTTACCGCATCTATCAGCCATGGATTAACCGCCCAATAACTCGCCAAGGAGACACAACAGATTCAGCAAAGATGCAAAATTCAAGCTAAACGTTAATATTTCGGAGCTATTGTACGCCAATACAATGCAAGTCTGTCTCTGAAGAAATAGTTTTATTAGAAAGTGTACAAGAATGTTTTAGGAGAATCAATCCTATAAATTTGAAATTTTAACTAAAAATGTAATAAAATTTTAGCATTTTTTGCTAAAATATTATAGTACAAATAATTTCGCACCATATTAGTTTTCAAAAAAAATATCGTTTCAACTATATTGAAGATTTTATGGTATGTTTAATCAATTAAAAATATTTTAATCCCATTTTCTAATATTAAACTTGAGAATAGTGAACGAATATTAAACGAATCCTAAGATACAATAAATAGTTTCTTTCATTTTTTTTATTCTGAAAGAATACACAAATCTAGTAAATAAGAATAAATATTTGTTTGTAGAATGGAATAATAACAATAGAAAAAATAATATTTATGCTTCCCCTTTATATGTTCTCCCATTTCAATGAATGTATGCACTGTCGATAAGAAAATGAATATCATTCTTCCTATCATTCTTAATGGAACAAGATAGTTATTTCAAATTTCAAATGATATTTCTCAAACTATTTCTTCTGCGGCAGCAACGCCGCGGATATCAGCTAGTTAAATATAAAAAAGCACTTTAAATTAAAGATATAATCATTTTAAATTTTATAGACGAAAACACTTTCACATGGATGCAAAATCATACTAGTATAGTTAGTTTGGTTTAGCTATATCACCATCCCTATTTTAAATAACACTATGGCTATTTCGGGAAAGGCCTCGTAATTTACGCTGCATCCAGATGATAAAGACGACGCCTGATCTGGCACCCTTCTCTCCGAATTTCCACACCACACCAGCTGAGGATTTTTGGCACCGACGGATTTTACGGGCACCAGACCAACGGTAGCAGGCAAGATTTCATTGGATTAAGCCCTTAAGGAGTCTTACTTGTCATGAAATTTACACCCGGTTGATATTTTTTATTGATATTAATTTAATGTCACAAGCAATTTTAAAACGGTAAACATTATGGCAAAAGGAACTGGCAGAATACTAAATTGTAAGATATTTCTGCCTCGCTTATCTTATACTATAATACGAGGAATGGTTGCCAAGTCGAAAATCGCCCCAGAATTAATAAACTCCGGTAAACTTGGGGGTCTGGGGTTTTTGGCCACGAGGAATCGATTGGCGCCGGTTTTGAAGCGCTACGGTTGAGCAGTTTGGAGTTACAGATAGGATATTTTCAAACTTTATTAGTTCGCCATAATGGCTAATAGGTTTCAAGCGGTAACGTGTTGCCATCTATAGCCAATATGGCGAACTAATAAAGTTTCCAGAAGATGATCCGGAACTCAAGGAACTGATCTCGAAATGGATGATCCATAACCCGTGTGGTGGTATGAACCCAAGCGCTCCGTACATGGTCAGCAAACATGGAAGAGACCAGTGCAGATGGGGAATTCCAATGGAACATCAAGACATGACATCGCTGGTGGACGACGAAAAGCCGAGGTTTAACCGGTTATCTTTTCACCAATGGTTTCACAAATTTTCTTATGGCATGTATTGTTTTGGTAAATCACAATTGAAAATTTAAGTCTTCAAGTAAGCTTCGATACCTGTTTTCTCCGAGCGGAGCTCGGTCACCCTCTGGTAAGATTAATTCCAATTTCAAATCAATTTTTAAACAAAAAAATCCCTAACATCAACTTAAGCATTGTAACAGAGTTAGGAATAGGTCGACAATCCGTGAAAAAGTTTGAAGTACACAGTTCTGTAGGTAACGTTTATAATGCGAAGTAAAATGATGTTTGCTTTTAATTTGAACTAGCTGGTACCTGCCGCATAAGAAATAATCTTGGAAATATCATTTGGATTTGGAAATAGTTATCTTGTTTCGTTAAGAATGATAGGAAGAATTATATTTATTTTCTAGTCGGCAATGAATACATTCATTGAAAATTAAGGATACATAAAAGAGAAGCATCAATAGTATTTATTCTATTTTTGTAATTCAATTCTATAAACAAAAATGCATTTTTATGCATTAGATTAGAGCATTCTTTTAGAATTGTAAAGCTTGGTATTGTCTTTCAGAACGGCAAGGAAAGAAACTATTTATTGTATGTCGTGATTCGTTTCATATTCGTTCAGAATTCTCAAGTTCAATGTTAGAAAATGTGATTAAAATATTTTCTTTTAAAATGGATTAAACATAGAAAATATATTTATGCCATAAAATTTTTAATATAGTTGAAAAGATAATTTTTTTGAAAAGTAAGTTAGTTCAAAATTGTTTGTACTATTATGTTTTCGGAAATTACTGCAAAATACGCTAAAATTGTATTAAATGTATTTAATGTTTGAATAGGATTGGTTACCCTAAACCTTTTTCACATACTCTCTAATAAAACTATTACCTCCGAAAAAGATTTACATAGAATAGCTCCAAAATATTAATGTTTAGCTTGAATTTAGCATTTTTATTGGATCTGTTGTCTCCTTGGGTCTGGCAATATTTTTTTATACTTTAGATTATTGTATTATGTCTATAACCATCCTGTAATTGCAAGCAATATGTTGTCAAAGTTTTATCGGATGAGCGGTACGGCAGCGCATAAGAGTCATACAGACAAACATTCATTTTTATTTATAGAGATTATTGCTTCTAAGTACATATTCTACGATAGGCGATTGTTAACAAAATATTAAATTGTTCTGAAAAATATTAGAAAAAAAACCCCGAGATTTTGTAATTCTTAGATAGTTGCCTGCTTGATAATCGAGTCCTGTATTCTATTCTGGTGAGAAAAAATGTTGTTGCAAAACTTCCTGGAAAAAACACGTTTCAAATGGGAAAAAAAGAGTCCATTTTCCAGCCAGCCAGAATTCGACGATATCATATTTCGGTAAAGCCACGCATGAAAGTCTCGTCTCTGATAAGCGGGTTGTATTGTTTTTCTAAAATTGTTGATGTATCGTTTGTTCTCATCCGCACTGATAAAAACTACAGATACCAGGAAACAGCTGTCAAAATTTAATGTTATCACTGCGCATCTCTGAGCATTCTAGTTTTAAAATTTAGAACAACCAATTCAAAAATGCGGAATATTACCTTGTTTTTTACCTTTTTGGCATTTCTTGGAGTGCTGTAAGTATGAGTAAGATGTGCAGTTATTTTCTGTTTGAGATATTATTGTAACTTTACTGAGTGTGTATGTATAACTATATCTACAGTAATCTAGAAAACGAATTGCTAGAATGACTTGATATTATTCATAAGCTGCATATTGCAAAAAATAATTACATTCATAACATGGCGTTACTTTGAATTTATATCTATGAAATTAGGATCATAGTTATTTATTAAATAGCAAATCCTCACTAAGAAACTTTTTTCATACTTTTTAATTAGATTGTAAATTAATAGAAACTTAATTAATAATCGAAGTTCTACATTTATCTTTCCTTCTTTATCTATGGAGCATATAATCAGACAAAAAAACCTTTTTATAGTTAAAAAATTAATAAATATAGCTTTTTGATAAAATTGATTTATTTTATTAAATTTTCCAAATGTAATCCTTAAAACGAATTGCAACTGTTTTTATTGTTGTGACGATGCTCAATCAATTCAAAA
>JAPMOQ010004968.1:0-28366 GCA_026543055.1 Argiope trifasciata | reverse complement strand
TTTTAAATAATATGGGTCTAGAAATGAACCAAAAGTTATATTGCTGGTGAAACACTTTTTCATTTATAGGTGTTTTTAGAAAAGTTGTGAATTTATGGAAAAAATGCATATATATGTTATTTTTACCCATAATCACTTTGCATCAAAAATGTGTTCCTAGATTTTGGTTCATTTCATTCAGCATCATATTCAATAACTGGTATACAAAGAAAAATAAGATTGCAGCGTTACCAATTTGGGTAGAGTGTTAACCATTTTATCTAAATTTCATTAAAATTTTCACCAAATTTTTCTATTTCTCCAAAGATATTATACTTTCAGAACATTTTGTTGTATTTATAGTATTTATATTATAATTGGCAATACATTTAAAAAGCATAGTTTTTAATAATTTTTAAAAAATCCAATTTTTCAAAATTTTTCCTTCGAACGTAGTCGGATATCTGAAAAGTGAACACAAATCGCCTTTTTTCGTTATTAAACACCAACGAGAGTGACTTTTTTTACAAGTACTCTTTCATAAATATATATTGCATTATTGCAACTGACTTGAGATGCAGCTATCATATTATCACAAACGTGCCAAAAGACGGAATGTATGTTTTCGAAATTCTCCCCCCAATTCATCATAGTCAAAATTTTGCACAGAGTTAAATTGTGATCACAAAATCGCATACCAAATTTTTATTTATATTTTCAAATCAAACATAAATCAAAAGGCATTATTCATTTTTATTATTTATATACATTGTTTATTTAATGTCTTATTTTTTTATTATTTAAAAGATAGATATTTATGTTTCATTTAAAAGAAAATTGGTATTTTTTTCTCATAAAAATAATTAATATACATCTCTATACGATATCTCTATAAGATATTTTGCTTAGTATCGTGATGAACAAAATTTAAGAAACGATTTAAAAAAATTTCATATATTAATAAAATTTGAAAAAAAAATTAAGGATGTAAGAGCTCATAATTTCTTCTCAAGTAATTTAAATGTATTTTATTACGTATATTTTATTTTTATTGTTTACAATATGCATGAAAATTGCAAAGAAAGGCAATATACATGAAAATTCATTTTATTATATTATACCTCAGCACCACATTTTCTTCTTGGAAACATTTGGTTTAATACGTTGTTTTCAAACTAATAATTTGTTCAGAATATCTTTAAGTTCATTAATTTCACTTTGCTCTATCGCCCAGAACATTATTTTATGTTATTATCAATCCTTAGTCCAGATCCACACCTGAATAATTTAATAACTTTTATTACATTTATTTTCGTTAATAAAGTGTATATAATATGTAATAAAGTGTGTCTTATAACCATGATATATATATATATATATATTGGAAAGGAAAGTTATTCTTGTTGCTCATCCCCCTTTGTTGAACTCCACTTCAAACAAATTTTAAGCGATCGGGGGAAGGAGGATGCAGTAGCTTCTGACAATAAGGACCGTTGAATATCCGAAGGAATAAGTTTGACTTAATCTCATTGAAAATGACACTCACACACTGGCTTGGGCTATCCATTTTTCATTGGGAGGCAAGGATTTTCCATCACCTCTGATATAAAACACAGGGAAATGAATGATTATATGCGAACCAGGACTCGAATGTGGGACAACCAAATAACGGAGAAGACGTGCTACCCCTTTGGCAGGACAGCGAAAAAAGTGTTCTGGTGCTAAGGAAAACATGCTGTTTATTAGCGTTCAACATTTTGTGACCTTGGAATCATAAGGGGAATTTTGAAAATCCTTCTCTTATAACCATGAGAAACAGAACTTTAGCAACAGAATATTTACATTAAAACATTAATTAATAACTAAATGTAAATAGATTATTACCTTTACATTTTTAGTTTTTTTCGAAATATGCAAGTTTTTATTAAAAGTTTTAATTTTATTATGTAAGAATTATTTTAAGATTGGATTTACCTTTCTGTTTAAAAAATAATTTTGTTATCTTATTTTGCATTACTTATTACAAATTTATGATTAGCTGGATTTAGTATAGCAATAAAAATCACACATCCCCTTTCCGAAATGGTAGGGCTTTTGATGAATTTTTCTCTACTCTTTAGTATTTATCTGCAAAATTTATATATATATATATATATATATATAAACATATATATATATATATATATATATATTCCCTTGAATTCGTTTTACCTATTTAACGTTTATAGTGTCATAACTATTATTCAGAAATTAGCAATTAAATTATGTTTATCGTTTAGATAAACGTCCTATTCACGAATGCAAAAGCTTCTTTTGGGCATTGGGATTTTTACGCTCTTAGAATAGATAAATACATCTTGTGCAAAAAGTTCTCAATTGTTTTTAATCATTTAGTAAAATAATTAATAAAAAATAGTACATTTCAGTTTTTACAAGATAAAAAAGACAAAATTTATTAATTTTTAAACTCATAAACATTAAAATTATTCGATAATATCAGATAAAAAGTAGTAAACATAGATTGTTATGTGTTTAAATTTAACGAAATGAGGAGATATTTTGCTATTCATCCCTTTTTAATATGAAAATGTAAACAAACACCAAAACTTTAGAAGTGCTCCTTATTTTATTTCGTCTACAATTACTAGAAAGATGGATGATAATATTTTTTTTGACTCGAGTAATCTTAGTCTCTTTTTGGAATAATTTAATCGATAATTTTGCCTTAAAAATAACATTTACTTCATCTTCAGACTTGCAATATAATAAAAAATCTGGAATTATTTATTTTTGTACCGGAACGTAAAAGGTCATTCGTTTAAAAATGTCACATCACTAGTTTTTTTCTTATTCCAAGAAGCATTCAATGTATTTAATTCGCTGACGCTGCAATAAAAGATAATCATCATCAGACGCTCTTCCAGTGATCCAAGTAGATGCCTTAAAATAGAATAAAGTATATTCCAAGAAAAATAACGGACTTTCCTATCAGACAAAGCATCCTCTAGTGAAAAATAAAAAATGCTTGTTTGGTATTATTTTACTTTTCAATGCTTAAATACTGCAAAGAATTCATTGTCTTAAACACCACAAAATGGCTGGATCACGATGGTTAATGCTCTTAAAACCATTTCGGAAAAAAATGGTTCGATTTCATAGACTTATTTATTTAAAAGGATAACTGGAATATTTCTTTTTTTTTGGCAGTCTTCGCAGGCAGTCACTAAATCCAGACTGTTTAAAGAATTTGATATTTGTAACATAGTAATAAAATTTGTCTGGGTTATTGATGATGTTGTTGTATCATTTATCTATGTTTCAAATTTAACTATTGTTTAATGTCAAGCAATTACAGAATGCCTAGCTTTTGAATTGATCGCATACATTTTTATGTTTTAATAATAATTCAGTCGCTAAGTATTTGGAATTTGAATAGTGAAAAATGTTTGCTCGTTTTTGAATTTTGTGTATAATTTTTCATTACATTTCTGTCCCAAGTTTCATTTATTAGTTCAGTAAAAAATTTAGAAGCATTAATCTTGAATTAAATTAACCAAATGTATCATAGTATAGGTTTTTAAAGAAAATAATTTATCTTCACCAGAACAGAAGGCAGAAAAGATTTTCAAAATTTTTTCTAGATTCAAAGAACAGTAAAATGTAAATAATTCTCGAAATCTCACCAGATTTTATCTCAAAAAAGGACTATTATGGCTTTGAAACTTTATAGGAAGAATCAACATTTTTATATCTTTTTATTTTTTGCTTCTACAGATATATTTATTTATATCTACATGTATTGTAGAACAGAAATAGCTAATTGACAAACATATTTAACTATGTGTTGCCCTATAATATTTTGTTCTTATTACGGATGGAAATATACCAACAAATGGTCCTTTTGCTGAAACAAATGATTTTTGTGTCGAAAAGAATATCAAAAATATTATAAAGTATTAAAAGGTAATTATAAAATGTCACATTATTGTTTTATAGTGCATCAACTATTTCATTCCAGGTCAAGAATTTAAAGGGAGAAGATGACTGTCACTGTCTCGTATGAAAGAAAACTTTGCACATAACTCATAATTGTTGTCTCATAGAACTTTTAGACAACCACCGAGGAGATGAGTTTGAAACATTCATCGTTGGACCAGATTCTGATAATATATTTAGTTATGAAAATTTGCACATAAGAACTTTTCAGATAGGGCAATAAATTTCTAAATGCCTCTTATCATATTGACATTCCTATATTAGATCACCCAAGTGACCTTGCAGCAGTAAAGCTTCGGGACCTGATCGTGCAAGGCATGAAATCTGATAACAATTATTACCTACAATGTATGTGGAATTTTGGAGAAAGGTTGATATCTCAGGTTCATCTCCAGATCATGGTTAAAAATTATAAAAATGTTTTATCTTATTATAACAAGCATTTTGTGTTGAATTTATTAACATAGTGATAAAAATATCATTAAATTCATTCGTCCCGTAAAATAAAATGAATTAATTTAGGTTATGAAGTTTGTTTAAAATTTGCTGAGTTATAAGTAAGTTGTGTGAAAAACATTCACTAAGCCAGTGTTTCTCAACCTTTTAGTATTCACGGCCCAATTTTCACTCATAATTTTCATCGCCCCCCTCACCGAATACAATAAAATGTATACAATAATAATATATTTTGAGTATTTTGGCGCTATACCTACACTACAACCTTAATTTTAAACTTTACAAATTACCAAGAATATGGAACTTTATTGACATTTGCAACATCATTGACATCAACCTCAGCATTGAAAAAACAAGAATCCTATGCCTTTTTATTGCTCTTGCGTCCCGCCATGTCGGGCATTCTCACGGTTTCGCGAGAAGTTTGATTTGTCTGGAATTTGTCTGGTCAGCTTAAAAGTTAAGTAAGGAGCGTGCGCAGATGTGAACAAATGTTTTCTCATAGGGAGAAGGAGAAAGTTCTGATGCCAATTTCAATTCCAGACAATCTCATTCGAGTCGATCCTTCTATCGCTATTGAATCTATTCTGAATGTGTATATTATAAATATTTTCGTGTAATTGCAATTCACCGTATTAAATATTCACGGCAGCAGACTTATGTAGAATCATGGATAAATTTTTAAGCAGGCGTAAGCGAGCATTAGACAATAGAAAAACATCAACAAGTACACAGACGAGCGTGGTTCCGAAATTAAAATCAAAAAAAAATTCTCAAGAATACTTAAATTTTGGGTTTACTAGTACTGAAGTAAATGAAGAAGAAAGGCCACTGTGTATCATTTGCTCAAAAATGTTGTCGGCAGACAGCATGAAACCTTATTAAACGACATTTGGAAAGGCTTCATAATGAGTACGTAAACAGAGAATCAAAAAGCAAAAATCATTGTTTAAAAAACTTTGTCTGTGAATGAAAAAGCGTTAATTGCCTTTTATAAAGTTTCATATAAAATAGTCAGATGTAAAAAGCCTCACACCATTGGTGAAGAGCTGATTTTGTCAGCCGCAATTGAGATTGTAGAAATTATTTTTGGAGATAATTTAGCAAAACAATTGCAGTCTATACCTCTTTCAAATGATACTGTTGCCCGTCGAATTGCTGATACAGCTGAAGATGTAGAGTGTCAGCTTTTGTCGAAGTTAAATGACAAGTTCTTTTCAATACAACTCGATGAGGCAACAGATAGTAATAAATGTGCTCATTTCATTGCCTATGTTATTGCGTCGGAATATGCAGCGTTGGTGCTCGTTCTATGTCCGGAAGATTCCAAAGTATTCAAGCACTTGTGAGACAAAAATCGCCACAGTGCGTCTGGACACATTGCGTGATCCACAGAGAAGCTTTGGCTTCCAAAGAAATGAGTCCTTGTTTGAATATTGTGTTAACTGCGGTTGTAACCGTAGTAAATTATATAAAAATGAGACCCCTGAAATCAAGAATCTTTTCCGCACTTTGTAAAGATATGTGTTCAGTACATTCAGCGTTACTATTTTATTGCGAGGCAAGATGGTTATCCCGAGGGAAATTTTTGCAACGTATTTATGAATTAAGAGAAAAAATCGCCGTTTTCCTAGAAGAGGAAAACAGACCGGAAGCTGAGAATTTTTGCGATAAATTTATTTGTGATGAAACTGAGCTACATGGTCAACATATTCGAGAAATTAAATAACTTGAATCTTCAACTGAAAGGAGCATATACACATATATTGGATACGAGTGATAAAATTAATGCTTTTTGTAGGAAATTGGAATTGTGGAGCAGAAATTTAAAGCAAGAAAACTTTGAATGATTTTATTAAATTTTACAAGGCTGAAGAACAACATGTAAAAGTTGTTTTTGTAATCATTGAAAATCATTTAGCAATGCTAGCAAAGAATTTTAAAAAGTGCTTTCTTGCTGACGACAAACTGATATCAAGTTACAAGTGGGTGAGGGATCCATTTCAAAATACTCCCGAAGGACTCTCAATTGAAGAGGAAGAAACCTTCATAGACTTCATGGCAAACGGCGAAACCAAAATACAATTTAGTAATAAATCACTCTTTGAATTTTGGGCAGGAGTGGATGGTGAGTTTTCTGCACTAAAAACAAGGGCATTTCGCATTCTAATATCATTTTCAACATCTTACCTTTGTGAAACTGGATTTTCTGCGGTGGCTTCTTTAAAGACAGAATATAGATCTCAGCTAAACATAGAAAAAGGACTGCGAATGTCTATTTCTAATATTAAACCCTCCTTCGAAAAACTTTGCTTTGCAAGACAGGCCCAAGGAAGTCACTAATAATTATTAAATTTGTTTTTAATTTAGTAAGTTGTTTTAATTTAATAAGTTAATTATTAAATATGTCGAAATGTATTTTGTTTTATGTGTGTGTGTGTGTTCTTTCTTTTCAGTCACTTGATCAATTTTTTTTAAATATTTTCTCTTGGATATGCTAGCGCCCCACCATCAGTGTGCTCGCGCCCCCCAAGGGGGTCGCGCCCCACAGGTTGAGAATCACTGCACTAAGCCTATCTGGACCCACTTATTTTCACAAAATTCATTTGATTGCGTGCTAAGTTTATAGCATATCAAAATGAATTATTATTTAGTATTACTATTAAATTAGACTTGCTCAAAGCCATATTTCGGGGGGGGGGATTGAATTTGGAATGATGATGAAGGAAAAATGAAATTAAAATTGGGACACCTGGTAACAGAAAACCTTGAATAGTTCATTTAATGATTAGGAAATTTTATATTCAGAAAAGAAGTGAAGTTAGAGGATATGTTGACTGAATATATCAGAAAGTGTATAGGAAGAAACATTTATAGTAAATTCTGTTTATCATTGCTCTTGGAAAATCTAATAAATATATGTTTTCAGATATTTTAAAGAACTGCTCTCTTAAATTTTCAGTCTGTTTATTCTAATCAAATGGAACAAAGTAAAAAGATAGGAAAGCATTAAAGGTTCATCAAGGTATTAGGAAATCTCATGTCATACAGAAGTTGATGTAATCGTAAAAACTCTCTTACGTAAATAAAATTTTCATAAGAAAACCTTCAATATCTTAAATTATGTATTGAAAGAATTTTTTTAAAAGACAAAATGCAGAAAAATTAATCAAGTAATACTTTTTATATAAATATATAAATCTAATTGATCTAGATAGTTTCTTTATTTTATGTAACAGTATTTAAATGATTTCTTTAATTTTGACATTCGCTATAAGAATGTATAATAATAATAATTATTTGCTATACAACTGGTTTACAAAACAGACATATTTTGGATATTGATAATCCAACTGTGTTTTCTCATTAACACGAAACATTCACAGCCATTATTAATTAATTTAGAAATTTTCTTCTGATCTCCCACTTCAGAATGCATCAGCAATAATCTAGTTGATATTTTTGCTTTTATTATTTATATTCACTTAAAAATCCAAATCAATGATAGTAACTGATTATTTAAATATTAATTTCAAATAAATGAATAATAATAATAATAAATCATTGCCTTAGATCCCTGAATGTAATGTTATGGTAACTTTAATTCTATTACTACGCCCTTGAATTCACCAAGTTCGCTTGTAGAGTGTGTTTGGTGTGGAAACAATCAGCAGGCAAGAATAACGAACGGCGATGACTTTTATTAAACATGAAGACACTAAATAAAAGAAACGTCTTTATCAACGACATAAAACAAATTTACACAGCAGAGATGAACACAGATAACACACACAGCAGCAAACTAAAACTCACAGTACCCCACAAGTAATAATCGACCACAGCACATATAGTGGCTAAACAGAGTTCAGCAGAAAGAGGAAATTCATGTAGATTTATTCTACCGTCTTTCCAAGCATCTGCAATTCTAAAATGTCTCCACACTTTACAGGTATCGATGCGCTGATTTACTACTACACGACACGATGCTGCTTCTACGATAAACGCTAGGAATTAGCACACATCTCATCTTGGCAATCGTTTGAGCTCCGCAAAAAACTGGAAAATTCTGCCGTTGTTTCATTATGTTCTATACGACTTGATATTTGATTACGACTCTGATTACGAATACTTGAAGCTTGAGACTGTGAGCATTTAATAGTTCCCAGGAGCTAGGCCGAGAATGCTCTGGACCAGTCAGATGTATTTCGATTTCTATTGGCTGGATTACTAAAATTCTTGATGTTTCCAGTAATGTGTCTTTTGTCGCCGAATTATTCAGTAAGTTGCCTAATGTTTTCTAAGTTTGCTGCCTTGCTCTGAGATGACTAATTTAGCATCCGATCAGCACTCAACAGAACTATTCGTAAATCAGTCTTTTAAGTGGATGAACAAACCTTGGGGGGAAGAAACACCACTTGTTTGTTACAATATTAATATAATAATTGTATAAATCAAAATATATTAAATTAATTTTTTTTCATAACCGCTTATTGTAATAATTGCTATCTTTTTCTTTCATATGCATTTTGAGCAACAGATTATCATTTTCCATTGTTCTTATCATAAGTGGTAAACTTTTATCCATTTTACTTGCATTTCTGTTAAAAAAACTATGTATATATTGTTTTATACTCATTTTAGTGAAATAAAATACTATGAACTGAAATTTGTATTAAAATAATAATTATAATTTGGTTCATTAAATTAAATAAAATGTAAATGTAAAAAAACTATACTTAATTAATTACATTTACTCTTCATTGTGCATTTTGACTTTAAAATAACAAAATAAATAATTTAACCACATTTAAAAAAAATTAAATTTTGCATTCATTCATTTTTTACCTAATATAGCTTGATATTTAGTGATTTCAGTTTCCTTAATAAAAAAAACTGTAATATCATTAATATTCTCATCAATTAATAGATGCAAATAAACAGCATTTAAAAAAATTCCAGTCCAGATGCTGATAATTTGTAGTTGAGTCAAATTAATCTAAAAGTGAGTCAAAACCAAGGAAGTCAATAAATAGATTAAAAAATGCAAGCAATAAAAAGAAATTGAAACTTAAAAAAGTAAAGAAGAAAAAGCAAGTTTCGAAAAACTTATTTCCCGAATTCATTATTCCTGGATGGATTTTCAACCAAAGACTATCGGAAATAGCTGATTCAGAAGAAAAAATAATGCTCTTTTTTTTTTGTTCCTGAAATATTTAAAGAATGTTTGAAAGAAAGAATATTTAAAGAAAGCGCAATGTTCATGATTATGCATTTAAAATGCAGCTCAATAACTTAACAGAAATGCTGAACGCAAAAATTTTAATACATTCTACAATAAACGTATTAAATAGGTATATAATAAATATATAATTATTTTAAAATAATTCTTGGAAAAAAAGTCAAAGAGTTTAAATATTACAGTTGTAGGTAAACTGGAAAAGTAATTCATAATACACCTTAATTTTAATTCACCGAATGTTTCAAAAATAATGTTTATAAATACTTATAATATTATTGAAATCTTTTATATTTCTTTATATAGTTTTACATCATTTTTAAATATTTTATAAATTGACGTTCTTAGTTCTATTTAAAAATAAATTTAACGAATGTTCCACATATTTTTTGATGTAATTATAAATATTTATAATCTTCTTGAAATCTTTAATGTTTCTTCATACAGTTTTTTATCATTTTTAATATTCTATAAATGGACGTTTTTAGTTCTATTTAATACTCCAAAACTGTATAAGCTATTATAATACAAAAAGAAAAAAATATTTTAAATATAAACATTATATTTTTCAGAACTTAATAAAGACAGAAACAAAAACTGAAGTTTACATTTAATTCAATTTCATAGATATTCTATAAATTGACGTTTTCTTTATTATTTAAGGATATATTTAATACCATAAATTTATGTTTTCAAAATGTTTGCATACAAAGGACGTATATTTAAAGTACAAATATGATATCTTTCAAAAATTAATAAATGCAAAATTAAAAATACAGACTTGCTTTCGATCGCAATTCAATTATTAAAGTTGTTTAGATATAAAGAATAACGTTACTTGTATACTGGAATGGAACAATAAAAATTTATTTCAACATTCCTTTAAATTATCTTCGTCACATTTATACTGCATTGAAGCCTTTAATAAGTATAATAAACTTTAAAGTGTCTTACGTTTTATGTTTGTTACTGTATTTTGAAATTTTACATGCTACAAAGCATTTGATTCAATTCAAAAGGTTTTATATATATTATATATCCATGTGTCCAATACATTATCGATCAGTTAACATATTTGTACAATCCGCCTGCAATGGTGATGGCTAGCTTGAGTTTTCAAAGGATTCCGATAACCACACGATGCGAAATCTAAAATCAATAACAAAGGCTCTTGCCTCAACCAAAGGATTGACCATCCCACCAGACACCACATATCTTTATCGCAAATCCTCACCCAAATACATCTAGTCTAGCTTTCGATTGGCTAGTTTCTGCTTTGAGCTATTTGGCGCTGTTTGCGGTCTGTTTGTGGTTGTTTGCTTTCTCAATTAGTCATCTCAGGTTGCGGCTTTATTCGAGATGCCGATGAACTCGATGTTTAACACCGGTGTGTTGCAGAAATAGAAAGTATGTTGTTGCTGGAGGGCTTGTCCTGTTTATATGAATTAGTTCTTTGGTATCGAGATTACTGGCAATGATTTTTTTTAAAGTTGCTAAAGGATGATGAAGAAATCAAAAATAACATTTTAAGCAGTAAACGTATTTATTAGGTTACTATAAGAAAGAAATTCTTGCATACCCCATCAAAATATTCATATACTACTACATATTAATGACGCATTTACTAATATTTTTGTATGAATATAGATAAAAAAATTTTCTTTTTTTAATTTTTGAGCATATTTCTAATTGCTGTACTTAATTCTAATTTGTATAAATTATGTAAAAAATAATATTTAACTTATTTTACGATTTATCGAGGATCTAAATTAATTAGAGAATGCCTTAGAAATACAACTCATTTTAGAAAATAATGAGAATTTTCCCCAAAATTATCTGTAATAATTTAGTAAATCTATTAATAACACGTGAAATCTTTTAATTATAAAGAACTTGTTAAAATCCTTGTTTTAAAATGTCTTCCATTAAGATAATTATTTAATTATTATCAGATAAATTATTTTAAAGATTCCATTTGTTGAATTTTAATTGAAGCTCTTATGATTTGATGACAAATACATGCACTTATATGTAAGATGAAATCACTATTTTAGTCAGTAAAATCAAACTTTTTTTTCAGAAACATATAAAAGATTTTCTTGACTGGCTAATATTTTTAATTCGACGGAAAAATGTATTTATAATTGTTTCGTAAAACAATTAATTTAATACTATTTTTATAGAATGTAAAACAGATTATTATAATACCTTTTTCCTTAAATTGTTGCAATTTTTTTCTTCTTAGTTGAAACAACATGAATTAATCCCTTTGGATTTATTTGAAAAATATAATTTAACTATTCTGCATTGCTTTGCATATTATACGAAGATTTGTTAGTGATGCCTAAGTTGAAAAAATTACTTTAATATGCATTAGTCGGGATGGAAAAGATAAATAATTTATTAGATAAATCTATATCTATCTATACTTATAATAAAGCTCAATGTGAGTGTGTGTGTGTGTGTGTGTGTGTGTTGGCGCTCCACAGGCCAGACCGTTGGACCTACAGCTACCAAATTTGGTACATGTATACCTTGGAGGTCCGGAATGTGCACCTCGGAGCCCTTTTTTCGAATTTTTAATTAGAATTTGAATTAATTCAAATTTAAGCGAAATTTCGACGTTTTTCCGCTTTAACTTCCGAAAATATTATTGCACAAACATGATTTTTATATCAATTTAAAGATAAAAAAATTAGCTTTCTAATGGTATCAGTTTTTTTAATTTATAATGTAAACTTCTATTTTTAATGAATTTTTAAAGAAATATTTTAACCATGTTTTTATCACGTGACTGGATAAAATAAAAGAATGCCGGAAGTTCAAATAAAAATAATTATCATCGCAAAATAAATCTACAGAAATGCAACTTTCATCACGTGACTGGATAAAATAAAAGAAATATAAAATGTGATATTTTCTTTGAAAAATAAATGCAAAGCAAACGTTTCTACAATCGTTTGCAATATCTATATGATTAACTCAATAAATCTTCTTTATTTACGGTAAACTTGATTGAATTTTGACAGGATATGCATTGAAATCCCGACTTAATGGCATATTTATGTAATCGTTTGCAATATCTGTATCATTAATTTAATACTTTTTTTCCCTTTCTCGCTTTCTTTAAAAAAACATACTTAATATCTTGGCAACATCATCGAAATTTTTTTTAATATTTTGGAAGCATAACCGATGGTTAAAACTGACTGATTTATAAAATTAAGGAATATTATTAGGAAAAGGTGTACTTTTAGAGCTTTCCGTCCATCATCTTAAAGAAAATATTAATTTCAGGTCAATCAATGCCCGGAGTTACTTCAAGGCTAATGAATATGTGATTTAATTGAAAATTTTAGAACGCTTTACACATGGCGAAAGTTGTCAATATTTCGAATGAATAGTTTTTTATATATATTTTAAAACTCAGATTTGTTTTCAAGAAAATTGTCAATAAGTAATATATTTGTTTAATATACACAAACATATTTTGTTCGGAAAAAATATTCTTAATATTAATTTTTTTCTTCATAAATATTTCATTCTCAAAATCTTTTATATTTTATTTTAGTTTTTCAATATTTGTATATCTTTCCTATTTGCTCTTATTTTTTCAGTATTTATATATCTCCCTCTATGCATTTATTCTCTGTTATTATTGTATATTTTCTCTTGTTTTATTTAGTATAGAAATCAATTCATCTGTGACAGAAAGACATATGCAGCCTTTTGTCTAATTTTTTTAGGAATTGGTTATTAAAAGAAACCATTCGATATCAAATTTATTATCTAAGTGATTTATTGATTTTCCATATTTACTTTTATGTCTATCAAACAAAATCATAAAAACAGCAAAAGTTAATTTATTTTTCTTAAAGTAAGCCATAAAACGAGAAACATTTCATTATATTTATTAATTTTGTTACAAATAAATAAATTATTGCTTATTCCAATTATTGTAAATTAAAAACTTATATTACAAAATAAAAGAATTTTAATATGTTAAAATTGACATTGGAAGATTCTTATAATTATTTTACCTCATAATTAACTATATTATTCTTACTGTTTTAGTATTCACTTGTATGGAACAAACTAATATTTGTTTCTCCAAAGTGCTTCATATAAATAGGGCAGGAAGATTTATGCTAAAACTATCAAAAGATTTTGAATATTAATAATAATTTTTGTTGGAACATGCACTGCGAAATCATCATACTGAATTACTGAAATCTCTCTTGGATATAATCAATATTTATTGCTTTTTTTAATGATTGTTAAACCTATTTTTCTCCATGATAAATAATTTTCGAATTCTCTGACGTAGCACTCTTTGCTATTAACGGAATTCCATTTAATTATCATATTTTATATTTCTGTGCAAAATTTTTTATTTATTTTATTAGAACATGATGGAAAGAAGAACAAAATGTTAAAAGAAACAAAGAGACGACAGACCATCCATGGATCACCAGAGAGAATCCCATCGATGTCAAATCCTACATGACTGTATTCTGTTTTTGATAAAGTAATAGCTAATTGAAGGGGTTTACTTAAACAAATGGTGACAGGAAAATAAGGTTACGAGCTGAAAAGGGAAAAAATGGTAAATTACATTTTGAAAAAATACTTTTTATCAACATTTTAACACAATGGTATAGTTGTTGCTAAAAGTTGTATTGTGGTCAAATATTAAATATTTTAGGTAAAATCTCTAAATTGTTAATTTAATTTTAGTTGATTCGAGTCTTGCACATACTAAAAATGTAAATATAAGGAGAAAAACTCGATTTTTATTCGTCCCGAAAAATTCCGATTGACATCAAATGTAGAGACTAACATATTAAAAATTACAGAATAACTTAAACAGTTAAAATGTCCGAAAGAGTGTGCTTTTTTTCTTTATAAAATGAAAACTATCCCACTTAAGGATTATTAATTTTACTGCCGGCATCCTGGCATAAGAGTAGAGCATCTTTTCCGTGATCTGGGCGTCATGGATTCGAGTCCCTGTTCGGGCAGGGTTTTTCAGTTCTCTATCTGTAAATTGTAGGAATGTGCCACCCGTAAAAATGGGTTGTGCAAGCAAATGTGTGCGTGTATATAAGATTCATTTGTAGACTTTTGCCACAGGGTGCTTTATCCTCAGACGCTACTGCTCCTTTTTCTATGAAAATGTGGGCATGGCATTATTATCTGTGATTTTAAGGATTTTATTTCATTTATATGATTCGTGCAGGCGAAGTAATCCACCAAATTATTCTTCGAATCCTCTTGAACATTTTTGAATATTCATATATTCTTAAAATACATTTGAAATATAAATATATAAGATTGTAAATAAAAATGTTATTGAAATTATCATTAGGTGTTTAACAAATATGTTATATTCACAAAGAAATATAGGAAGAAACAAAAAAGTAATACACCTTTTAAATTGTTCTCCTAAATATAAAAAAATGCCCTTAAGATTCGCTCTCTCAAAAACTATGCTAGTTGAAATTTTTACTCGTAGCGTAACAAAACCCAAATAGAGATTCGCAAATGAATAGATGAGAGTAGAGGAGTATAAATTCTTGAAAGTGACAAAACTGTCTAACTCAGGATGGAAACTTGATGACAGTTGTTATACTGGACTTTTTTCCTAATCTGGAGATGTCATATCCTGAATCTGGAACACGGAATGCGGAAATGTTTTGCTTTCCTAGAAATCCAGCTTCAACAACACAAAACAGAAAAATGCCATATTACATCTTGCACTTACCGCTTCTAAAACTAGATTTGTGTACCGTAAAGCATCAAAATTGTTTTCTTTTCCAGCCATGAAATGGAGACAATGTTTACAATATTTAAATAAGAAATTCTGTTTTTAAAGCGTTGTGATTAAAGTTATGCTGGGTTTGCTGTTTGTCTTCGTACCCATTATCACCTTAAATTGAAAGAATTATTTTTGTATTTTATGACAAACATGATTCTACTGCATTCAGTTTCATATGATTAGCATAAATTGGTGTACGGGATATTTAAAAACCATATTGAGATATTTATTCAAATTGGTACAGCCTTTTAAAAGTGCAAAATTTATAAATAAATACACGAAGAAAGAATGCGCGAATCATTTTTTATTATCACGTGAAAACATGATCCTGATTTCATTAGGAGATTTTGAATGATTGGGAAGATTTTGAGTAGATTTTGAATGATTGAAAGAAAGGAATAATTGAAGCTCAAAATGAATAAATGAGTAATTGAAGTGTATATAATGAATACAGCGTACATGATAATATTCCAGAACATCTTTTAATTGCATTTTTTACCTGCTTTTATCAGTATTGCATCATTATTAAATATGCCTCTTTGAAAGCAGATGAGTTTAAAAAAAATTGAACTTATTTTACCAGTATTGATTTCTTATTACTTATGGTTCTTTGACAGCAGATGCGTTTTTAAAAGTGTGACGTAAAACTATGACATCATAGTGTTATTTTCATGGAATGTACTTTTTTTTGGAGGAAATTAAATAATTTAATTTTTATATGTTAAAAAACTTTCACTCGCGTTTAATAATAAGTTTGATAGAAATATTTCCTGTTTTCCCCAATGAGAAAATATCACGTCATTCATTTGCAAGGTTAAACATTGAAGGATTTGACTCATTTTCTAATATTAATCGTTTTATGATCTCAGAAATTAGAAAATAGTAGTTTGTGTTTTCCAAAAAAATGATATTTTTATAAAAATTCTATAAAAATTAATTTACTGAAAAATTTTTTGGTAAAAAGTTTATCGTTTATAAATAGCATATAAATATAAATAAATAAATAAATAAGTAAATATATATATATATATATATATATACTGAGTGAGAGAGAGGGAGACTTATAGTTATAGTCTCGTGATTCAGATCTCGATATCGTTAAACTGTTTAATGACTTAAATTAATTAAGACAAATACTGACTTCAAAAAAATGTTTACACATAACTTGAAATTTGCGACTGTAGATTTCGTTTTTACTTTTTGTTTTATAAATTATTTTTTTTAACTTTAATCTTTTAACTCTTGAAAGCAGACGAAACTTCGCCTTAATTGTATATGGAGCTATAAAAAGAAACAATGTACTGAAGAAGATTATACTAGAATTATCTTAAAATGATTGGCGGAGCCATAATTTATTCACTAATCTATGGATATTCTTGTTTCCTAAGCATCAACATGCCCAATCCTGCTTCTGTTTATTTAAACTTCAACATACTTAGAGGGCCCGCGGTGGCCCGGTGGTAAAGTCTCGGCTTCGGAACCGGAGGGTTTCAGGTTCGAGACTCGATTCCACCGAAGAACTGCCGTGTGAGGGGGTCTGTTGCACGTGAAATCTGTCAGGCCAAATGTCCTTCCGCTGCTGTGGCGTGGTGTGGAGAAGGGGGTGCCAGTTCAGGTGTCGTCCCCGTCATCTGACCATGGTTCAAAATTACGAAGTTCGTCCCAAAATAGCCCTCGTGTTGCTTTAAACGGGACGTTAATATATCTAAACTAAACTAAATCAACATACTTAGATCGGAGTAGAAGCAAACATAAACGAAGAATATCAAGGGAATATTCTTAAGAAATTTTGGGGCAAGACCTTTTTGCAGTAAAATTACTTTGAAACATTTTTCTTGTAATATTTTTCTTCCTTAAGTTTCACATTATTTATAAACATGCTTCTGTTTCCATTGCAATGTTTTCTCCATCTTGAAGATTTGGAAGCACCTGTGCAACTCAACTAGAATACTCTTTAAAATTCAATTCAAGGTCAATTTATTTGTTGATTTATATAAATAATTCAAACAAATGTAAAGACTTATTATCCAAATAGATGCTCATGCACCTTCATAGAAAAAATTTCCTTATTTTTAGGGGAATCGAAAATAATAATATGGATGAACAAATTTTTAAAATAAGTTTTCTAAGATTTTCAAAGTAAAACAATGATGAACAGTTATATTTGTTCATATGGAAACAGACAAAAGGCAAAATTAAGAGCGATGTATTTACATTACTTTTATATTGAAAGCATTTAACTTAAAATTTCCAAACAGGAAATAATGATTTAAATTGTTTTATAGATTAATGGATTATTTTTACATAATAAGATTTATAATAACTTAAATATTGTTTTCTCTTTTAATAAGTAAATAAAGTTTAAAATAAATATAGGTTTTCTCGATTATTTGAATTTGAATAAAAATATCTCATACTTTAATGTCTAGATCGTATTTATTTTATTTATTGAAGCGAGAATCAATGAAAATTATTTTAATATTACTCATTTAGTTGGTGACATACTTTTTTAATACTATATTTCTAGGTTTATGTATTAAAATTCTCAAGATGAAATATTTTAATTAAAACATTTATAACTTTTGTTCAAAAACCTATTTTGACTGTTAAATTGAGTTTGTTTACTAATCTTTAATATCAATAACATTGTCAATATCTATTATAATATAATCAGTAAGAAGTTGTAAGTGTTTTTTCAGTATCAGTGTAATCAGTAAGTGATTTTCTAATTATTTAATCATTTCTTTAACGCCCATTTCTTAAACATTTCACATTTTTCAAATCCTGAAAAAAAAAAAGAGTTTTGTAAAAGATAAATTTATTTTGTTTTTGCTGTTTTAAAGACTACGTCCAAAAACAATATTCCGAATGGATTATCTAAAAAAAATCAATAATTTGAGTGGATAGTCCAGACTTTACAGCCGGGCCTTAATTTTAGAAATACGTGCTGTAGGGCAGGTAGACTTAAAGTAATCTACAATTTCAGTACGTAGAGACATTGATATTTTTAAATATTTAAAAATAAAGAATTCAAGCAATAATATCAATTAAATCTTAGATATTGCTTTATTGGCAGTTTCCTTTTACTTGTTCATGATTTTCTTACATATATAGTTAAGTTGACATCACAGTATGAAACCAGGATTCGACACTCAGTTCAGAAACAATCTGAGCTCCATACAGTCCTTTTTATTCGGTGGACTGACCCAACTATTTCGCTGTTGTTTGCCAATCCTCTCGTTGACTCGTATCAAGGAAATAACTGACTACAGCTTGATATTGCCGGTCTTTTATAATTTCCGGGAGGCGGGTGGATAATTATATTAACCAATCAGGCGTATATCTGTTCCTAATGAATCGATTGCTAAAATTCTGGCAGTTTTCTATAGTATCTATTGAGTCATCAAATCCATTGCATAATTGCCACACTTATGCCAATTTTTGCACCAAGCACTGGGATCATTGACATGGGACCCAAACAACATGCATTGGGAATGTTCGTAAAACTGCCTTTCCAATTATTGATTAAATCGCGCTGTGAAGCAACATTACAGGTTTGTTACAATGTTGATGATAATATTCACAAATTTTTATTTAATTATATTTCAATACTATTGTGTAGAATCTGATAAATGGCAACTATTATAAATCTAATTTAAATTGCATACCATTATGCATTTCGTCTCCATTTTTAAAACCGAAATGAAATGAAAACTTACTCTATTCTGAAGATTAACCGACTAGCTTTTATCATGAGTCCCGGAAAATAATTTGAATAATTTTAATTAGCTGAATTCTTTTTACTTCTATACAGTCTACAAATTGCACATTCAGAGTGGACATTTTATGAAAAAATAAAGATAGCTTTTTGTGATAATTACCTAAATTTTTTTCCAAGGAATTGCATAAAGTAGTCCTGAGTAACTAATTAGATAAGCACTAATTAAGAATGAAAATAAGTTAAGATGACCTAAATTTTAAAAATAACTCGACGATACTAAAAGTCCTAGGAATTTTCAGACCTTAAGAGAAAGGAAATGGACATTCCGAAATTCAATCTTTGCTTTGAAGAAAGTCTTTCTAAGCCGACTAGCATATTCTTAGAAATATAAATAAGTTATTAAGTTGCACTTTATTATTCTTCAATATAATTCATTACCTTAATTCTCAAAAAAAAACAAAAAAAACATGATATTGCATGTTATAAGATAATGGTTTTTAAAAATAATCTGAAATAAATTTAATTTATAGAAAATTTTTGGAATTAAAAATAACATTAATATCTTGATGTCTTTAAATTCACGTATACTTGTTGAATTCAAACAAATGTCAACCAAAAATATTATAGTTTTCTATTGTGATTATTCATCCCGGATATTTTTAAAACTGCTTCGTAAACTTGAAATATATGTTATATAATTTATTAATTGTTTATAATTAATAGTATTAACTTCCGATACTTAACTTTTTTGAAATATTTATAAAAAGTGTTGTTCAAAATATGGTACGCGCATGTGGCATAACTTTTTTTTCGAAGTTTGATGTTCGAATTTCTACAAATTCTTACTAAGAAGCTACTGTGATCCGTTGTTTCGAAACGCGGATACAATATCATCATCATCAGTATTGAATGTAGTGTAGTGATGCAGTAAATGAATGGTTCTAATGCAGTTATCGATTTTTAATATCAATCATTTTTCAAAAATCATGTCAAATAATTTATAAACTTGATGGATGAAAGTAAATGGTAAAAATCAATGAATGAATTATTTTCTTTTTCTAGAAAGAATTGTATCGTATTAAAAATATTAATCCTATAAAAGATTAAAAAGTTAGTTAACATTTAAATTCCAAAATTTTTAAAAAGCTCAAGATTTTTTATTCTACAGCATTGGAGAAAATGATCCTATCGTGTCAAGTAAAGCTATGTAGTAGTTTGTGAAATAAGAATAGAAAAAGACTGTCATTTCGCTGTTCCTGTCAATATCTTAATATTTTTCGATGCATATATAATGCCGCTATAGGAACAAAAATACATTTGCAATGATACATATCATAAATAATAGCTCTAAAGTTACTCATGAAAGTTTACTTGTAATAATCCAAGTTGGTTTTTAAATATGTTTTGTACTCCATTCTATAAACATTTAATGAATTAAATTATTTATACTCCTGACATTGAGGGGAGCAAAAAACAAGCACCGTTGGCAATACCATAGGATGGCTGTTATATAAATTGTGGGAGCAAATATAATGTATCAATGATGCATTAATGCAATGTTGGTTATTAAAAAGACCCTCCATGCATCTTATGACCATTGAGGAACTCTCCATTTTGAACTTTTTTAAATCAAAATTTTACTTTTGAAAAATATTACAGCCAACCACATTATACGTGTAGTTCAATTGATAATACTAAAAATCTAAAATGCTTAATATATGTAAAAATAAAATAAAAATTAACTATTATTCATTTATGCCTCAGGATAAATTAGAATTTTGCAGATTGTGTTTGATGTATCATGTATAATGTATTTCCGCGATAAAATTAAATATGATTTCTTTACATATTTTCTTAAGATTTCGGGATATTTTTAAACATTTCTTGAAGAATGTTGCATCAAATCGCAGGTAGTCCTTGCTAACATTTATAAAATTGTTATAATAATGTATTCCAATACTGAATTATAATATATTAATAATATGATCGGTTATAAAATAATTTCGTGTAAAAATAATAATACATTAATAATAAAATAATAGATCATGATAAAATGAATTATAAAATATAAATAATAAATAACAGATTGTGGTTATTGAGTGTCTACATCCAAAAAAAGAAAATAACTTTTATCATGCATCGATATATCTATTTGAATTCTTGAAAAGGGATTCAAAAATACTAAGCTCGTTGTAAGTTACTTCATTCAGAAACAGAAAGTCGTCCAAAGATTAAGAGACAACAGGTAATCTAAATTTTCCAAAAACGAAGAAATGGATATACTGCCTTTATTTTGATCTTGATATTATATTTTCTTGGCAGGAATTATTTTGTACAATTCCTCTTCAACGCAATCATTTTTAATGAATACTTTTAATCTTTTTTAATTCCCTTCCGTGTTATCGCTTCCGACGGAACAAAATGCTGGGTTGTTTTAAGCTATTAGCTGAACAATTAATCTTAAAAGCAAGGAAAATTGTATTTTTCTGCGAGATAGAACAGAAAAAAATTCCTTAATACTAAGTTATGCTAATATGGATTTTGTCAATAGAATTTCTGTTTTCTGGAAATTATAAAGCTGAAATAATTAAGCCTATTCTAAAAACATATTGCTACAACCCCAAATCGCATATTAAATTGTTTGAAAGTAAAATAATAAAAATAGTGTGCTGCTGATGCTTAACGATACGTGTTTTTTTTTTCTTTCCGATATACCAGTTTAAATTCTTATGGATTATTAGATACGATTAATTCATCTCAAAATAATTTTGTTAAATTTTTAATTAACAAATAAAAGTAACATCATTCTTTCAAAAGAGTTGAAGAAGTAATAATTCTTATTATCTCGCTTTTCCTATGATTTGGCGATAAATTTCGTCATTCTTTTTAACAATCAAAACTCGTTTTCCATTCTTGTTTTCAGTGATTTATATATCAAACATAAGCATAACTATCAAAAATAATATGTATATAAAATATTAATAAATGTAAACATAAATAATATTAAATAAATTCATATCAAATAATAATAAAAAATAAACAAAATTAACAATGTATAAGAAAAATGATTTTAAAAAAATCGACTAAAAAATAAAATCATTGTCGTTAAGACTTAAAGTATATGCACATGAGAATGAACTCAGGGGAATTAGTTATCGAATAGAGAGAACAAATATAATAAATGTAAATTTAAGGAAAGCACTTTTCAAATGTTATTAGAATGATAAAATGTACGATTTTCAGTTCTCTACCATAAAATTTTAATTATTTTATTCCATTGTTTTAAATGTTAGAGGATCTTGAACTATTTTTTTCAATTCCATTCACTTTATTTAGTTAATATTTATGAATGCATCGATGATTTCAAATTTCAATTACATTATTTGGATAGTAGTTCAATAAGTTTAGAAAAATGCAGTTTTAAAATAAAAGTAATAAAATTCTAAAAGAAATAAGCATGATAATTTTAAACAAGATTGACACTACACGGCTGGTAACTGAAATGTCATCAAATTTTTATTTTCCTGTATAAAAATAACAGAAAACGAAAGTAATTGTAATCTTCAAAACATTCGAATTTTTAGTAAACCTACTCTACAGTTAAACCTTTCTGACCCCCCGAAACACATTGTTAGACCCATGTCTGTCTAAAAATATGGTAATTCAAAATATTTTTTCTAGAAGTTTGATACATGTAACTACGACAAAATTTTCTATCAACAAATCCCTATAAAGCAGTTCAATGTTCGACTGGCTACCAAATTTAAATTAACACGATTTATACAAAAGGACTAATTGGTACAGACATTCAGCATTTAAAGTCATATCATTATTCAAGTTTGAACGACTTCTGTCAAAGGGTTGAACATGACTTTAGACTACGTTTACGGTCTCCTGTCAAGGTGGGGGACTATTAACGTAGTATTTGGCAGTATTTATTATAATGCTGGTTGGTATTGAAGAAAGACAAATTTTATGATGTTAGAATCACGAGCTGCAATATGACAAAAATAACGCAAAATTAAGAGAATGACTGCCCATTAGATTTTTCTTTATAAAAAATGCATTATGAAACACTATTTTTGTAATTTTTTCAGAAATGTTAAGTAATAGAGGCAGATGTCCATATCATATGTATAATCATATATTTTCGTAAACTTCATAAAAAATGCCGGAAACGTGAATTAGGGAGGTATTCTGGTTCATAGAATTTGAACATTTTAAATCTAATGAATCAATGAAATATTACAATTTTTTCAATTTTAATCAGAACACACCTTTTTTAAAGTGTTAAAAGAAAAATATAATTATGGGATTGATTAGAGATAGGTTTAGTAGTTTTAACAGAATTTCGAATCATCTGTACCATCGAAAATAGTGTAAGAGAATTTTTTTTATGTGTGGAACTGCCAGTAGCAGTGCTTAATATTGTACTTAAAAAATGGAAGGTATGATGTAAGTTAAAACAAAGAAAAAAATTCCAGTACATTAAAAAAAATTAGGTTTTTTAAAAAAAATTCCTAAATAACAATATAGTATTTTCTACTAATAAAAAAATTTGTGGAAGAAATCATTTAAATTGAAAAATATTTTTTTTAGAATACTGCATACAACAATGAAATTTATATCATTAGCTGAACTAAATTATTTATTTTATAATGTTCCATTTTTGTCAATATTTTCCCTGTCCTTCATGTAATTCAATATAAGAAATTTCTTTCATTCTCTTTTCCCCACTGAACTGTGGTAACTTTCATTATCTTCTTTTCATTTGATGATTTATGAAATAACCATAGTGTACTATTCAATGACAACTTCTGTTTGAAACAGAAAATAATCCACACGTTCATCTGCATAGCTCCAATCATTATATGATCTCTTATGAATGCTCAAATTATTCATTGAATAGTAATAATTATTCAAATGAAGCTTTCATTCCTAATTAATGTACTTTCTCTCACAAATTTTAAAGACAGATTACAAACTTAAACTATGTTACATTCTAATTATTAAATTAATTAACGTATAAGCTACTAAATTATCTTTCTCTATGCCTGCTACTAATCAAATTCTCTCGTAAATGATCATTTGTAAATTAATTAGATCAAATAATGCTGAATAAAAATATTTTTAATGAAATTTTGTAAACATTGCTATCACCTTTATTTTTTATATTTTGTACAAGTTCCCTATGCCAGTAATATAGAAGGAAAAGTTTACGACTTCATTAATATCATTGGTAACTTTCTATATTAATTATATAAAATTAAATGCAATTGCAAGAAATGTGATAAATATTTAACTGCATGAAGCACAATTATATAGTAAAAATGCTTTGAATTTAGCTTTTCATAATATCTTCACTGCTTTTGTATTGGAATTCTAAGCTCAGCAATTTTATTTTCATTGGTTTAATTTCATAAATTAACAGATTTATTTATATTATTTTTGCACAATCCGATGAGAAGTTAGATCATTAACATTTCACTATATTATTTAATTAAAAAATTATCACAACTTTTTCCTGTTTCAGAGTATACCGATATTTCTAACTTTGATGTCAGTAAATCCTAATAAATCAATCCAAATGGAATGGAAATAAAAAGAAATCATTAGTAAAAAATAAATAAAAAAAGAGTAGCAAGATGAAAATTTTATGAAAGAAACAAAGAAGGTTAGTTTGAAGATCATGCATTAAGATCACGTTGTTCCTGAACTAATTCTAACAGAAATTCACCTTACTGATTATATGTATTGAAACAAGCTGGTCAGAAGGAAATAATAGTTTTTGTATAAGACTTCTAAAATATTTAAAAGCATCTTTTGGATTATCTAATTACATAGATTACAATAAAAAGGAAAATATTTATAATATTGGTAAAAGAAAAATGTAGAGAGATATAAAACATATTTTAAAAAGCGTTTTAATTTTGTTCTAAAAAGGAAAACACATTTTGAATTAAAAAAATGAAGATATCAATAATCCAAATTTCATTAGTAAGGGGCAGGTAATAAATTTTGAAATAAATAAGATTCACAATTATATTTATGATCTGTTTTAATTTTGATCCAATAAGTATTTTGAACTAATTTTTTTCTTATTAAATTTATTGAGAATAGCAATCATATCTATAATCTATTATACATTTTAAGCTATAAGTAATTGGAACTTTTTGTTTCTAATTATATTTATTGAGAATCGCAATTATATTTATAATGTATTTTAATTTCTTTGCATTAAATTATTGGATCCTTTTGTTTCCGTTACTCGCGGCTTAATTTACCTAATTACTCGCGGCTTAATTAAATACGCCTGCTTAGTTATGTAATTCTCAAACAGAGTAGAAGATTCGATTGAAATTTTTCTAAAAGTTCTATGCTTAACCTCTTCGCGATGGGCGAATCATATATGCATTTCGTACGGACGCATGTGAGGCCCGGGTGGTTCACCCGTGCACTTCTAGCCTAGAGAACTAGCCTAGTGAACGGGCAGTGCAGATATGCATTTTAGCTGAAACAATTTTTAATAGCTACTAGATGGCACTCTGTGTCCATTACATTTAAACTGAACGTAGTTTTAGTATTCAGACCTTCAGATTGTTTATATTCTGGTTGTTTTTTGTATTTTGCTTGTCAGCTGTGGCTGGGGAGGAGGGAAATCGTAATGTAAATAAACGCAGCTCGGCTCTTAAACTTTCCAAGTAATATAATCATTCTCGCTTCTGATAGCTCTCCGAACACTTATTTTTCGTTTGTTTTCGCTACTATGTGGGGTCTTTTAGGGTTTGAGCATCAGTTTTGTTACAATTTGTATTGCTTCCGGACATATTTTAAGCACTTCTCTTGTTATTTCGGAAAGCCTTGACTCTAGATTATTATGGCGAGGAAGCGTTATTTATCAGAGGATGAATATACTCGTATGGTAAATAAACCAACTAGCGATGCAACAACCAGCTAGCAAATCATGCAACGTAGAACTCCCTGCTTCGAAATTTTCCACGCTCAGTCTTCATTTTAAATTTTATTATTTCTTTTTGTAAATAGCCTTTGTCGTATATTTTTTATTAATATGGAAGTATATTAGTGTGTTTTGTCAATTAAAATTTTGGAATAATTGGAATAGCAATTTCAAAAATTATTTCCCAAGGTAAGCAAACTTTTATATATTTTTTTTCTGATAAATTGAAGGAAAAACCTTATTAAAGTCTAGTTTTAATGCTATAAGACAGATTACGTAATAATCTAAAATACTTCCAAAAATTACGGTGGTAGGACTTAAACTTAATTATCTGCGATTTTTTTTTCTAAACTTAGGCCTAGTGGAGCAAAAAATCCGTCCTGTAGCATAATTCCTTTCACTTCCGCTTCGTCCTGAGCGCGTGTCTTAAACAAAGGTGCCCCGTCGTGAAAAGGTTAAGGTTGCTTATCACACTGTTTTAAATTATAAAACAATGTATACAAAATATCTACTTAAATAGACAGACATTTAAGCATTAGATGATTTTTATACATGAGTAAATAAAATGGTAAAAACATAATTCTTTATTTTATTACACTTTAATTTCCATTGCCACTCGCGTATCACAGAAACAACTATCATTTACATGAAAACATTATTATCGTTTCTTTTTATTAAAAGTTTGAAATGTCAAATGTGTTTCCTGGCATTTGATATTGCAGTCTGAAATATTATATTTAGTGCACTGCCGACTGCTTGGATTCAAAATGTTTCATATCAACCATTGTAGGTCCTATATAATAGTAAACATATTATCGATTAGGAAGCAAATTTGGGTAGTCCAACTACAACAGTGATGTTGGTGTTGGTCTTGAAAGGATTTCGGTTACCACATGGTTTAAAATCTAATGCCAATAATAAAAGCCTTCTCTCGACCAACGGTATATCTAGGAAGTATATCGAAAGTATATCTAGGAATGTTATCTTTTTATATGTTAAAAACTGATTGTTTTGATGATTAAAAAATACACCCCTGAATTATTTATAACCTTCATGTGAGTACGACTTAACGGTAAAGCATTAAATGAATCCTTATTTGTTAATTCAGAACTCCCTAATATGTCCAGATTTTTTATTACCAATAAACGAATGCCAGCTGGACGAAGTTCAAATTTTCGAGTGTCGGAATATGTCTAATGCGTTCTATATGTTATATTTATTATCTGCCATAAAATTATTGCTGAAGTCGAATAATATAATGCAATTGTGGCTATATTTGACATTAACCAAAATAAATTTAACCTCGCATTTCACTCATTTTATCAACAGTTATAAGAAACAAGTGTCCTTAGTTTTCCGTTTTTTAAAATCCCTATCTTTTGTAGAATATATTTTTGATTTCATTAATTCCATTAACAGAAAAAGAGAAAGTTTTTCACACTTTCTTTCATTGAATTATCTGAGCTATGGTTATAGTGTTTATTCACAGTAAAATTTAAAAATTTTATTTTGCATAAACGCTATCAAACGTTAATTGAAGTGATATTATCTCAACATTGATTGAAATCCAGATATCTTGAAATGTCATGGATGCACAAAATATTTTATAATATCCTTATGAACATTGTTACCATGATAACAGAGTTTGTATTTTTGATTACAGTTGGTAAAATCACTGAAGAACTGAGGATTGTTGCTCGAAATTTAAGTATTCGATTTGTAATCTGAAAATATAACTTAAAGGTGAGCATATAATAGAAGCATTTATTTTCTTATCTTTTTCAGTCATTTTAAATATTGTATACTACTCCGTTCAATCGTTTCAATTACTGTATCGACAAATACTGCTACTTCAACATGATCTGATCATGTAGAGATTTAAGGTAACCGATTACGTTAAAAATATTGGTTACCTACCTTATTGACGAATAGTTTTCATTGTTATTTCTTCTGGTTTAGAATTCTCTTTCCAAGACAGTTTATCTTTTTTAGGAAAAGGAAAGCCTAACCTATCACTCAGGGTCACACATTTTTCATGGGAAATTAGTTTTTACTTTCAACTTTCTCAAAACTTTCATTTTCATGAACGTCCTCCACTGTTAACATTATATTTAGAAAACTAATAGGGGTATTTACATAAAAATTCCAACATGTGTTTTAAATAATATGGGTCTAGAAATGAACCAAAAGTTATATTGCTGG
>JAPMOQ010004967.1:0-10102 GCA_026543055.1 Argiope trifasciata | reverse complement strand
TAATATTCTTGAAAAAACATATTGCTTTATACTTTTTAAATCATCGATATTTTTCCAATGTTTAAAGATATATAGAATATAAATAGAAAACAATATAAAGTAAAATTCAACAATTATATGAAAAATAAAAATAAAAAATGTCAACGAGTAGAATTAGCCTCTTTTTTATTTATCAGCTTGTGTTACTTTCATAGCACGGTTTTCTAGGACATTTTAAATATACAGGTTAAGAAACTAGTACAAAAATCAACCTATAAATTCTGCCTATATTACTTTTAGTATATTAATGTATTTTATAAATTTTTTAAAAGACATTATCTCTAGAAAAATTAATTATGTATATGCATATCAGAATCAGTTGAATACGAACTTTCATTAAAAAAATCTTCTGTACAATTTTCCTTATCACTAAAATCATTTTCTATTTCATTTTAAAGTGTTTGGAGCACTGCTTCATAATAGAATCAATAAATTGGAAGATATTTCGAGGCCTATGTTTTAGTGCCATCTGCTAGTCCTTGTTTATCACTAGAACACTAACAGAGAGATGTGGTCTTAGAAACCACGCTCAAAGAAATTACTGAATTATTTTAAAAAGCATCCCCTCAAAACGGTTGAAAAAGTACACATGTATTGAAGGTCACAAAACAGGAAACTACAGAGACAAACCAATTGATTGCGCTAAAAATAGAATAGCAGTGACCGTAAGTCTATTTCTAGTGGTTTCACAGACCGCACGTCTCCAGTTAAGGGCTAAATTTATAAATCTGATTACTCTTCCTATATTTAATTAAAATTAGAGTATTAAGACTGTGATTATTTTTTTTTTTTTTTTTTTTTTTTTTTTGAAAAATAGAATATTGGGTTGTCATCGGGAAAGGATGCACTTGTTTAGAATTTTTGCAAGTACGAAAATAAAAAAGAAATCGAATATCCGTTTTTACCATCACGAAACTTGTCAAGTTAAATAAGTATGTGTCAAAACTGACGTTACATATTAAGTAATTGATAGTTAAGATCTCTTTATTAAATTCAGGTTCCTCAATTCATTCGAAAGATCATTAAATAAATATATGTTATCGCTGAAAACACTAAATCAGCGGACCGTGATAGCCTTGTTGGTCAACAATCAGCCTCGAAATCGAAAGGTGGCGAGGTCTGTCCTCGTTTCGGTCAAAGACCGCCGTGTTGGCTAATAGCAGTTGGGGCATGTTAAATAGGACGTGACTGCAAAGTCCTCCAAATTCCCATAATAAATTATACCTCTGAGGGTACTGAATCAAGGATGAGTCGGTCTCTGATTTGGATCTAAATTCTGACTTGCAGATGAATGAATGAGTTCGACCGTTTCCCAAAAAGGGTTGTGTCGTGTGTGTTCGAGCTAAGTCGTACTTTCACCTTAACGGTGCTCATTAACAACGAAAGGCGCACACTTCTGCCTTCATTCGAAAGATCTCCGCTCATTCGGGCTTGGTATGACCAAATGGCATTAGACCCATCATCACTACATCAGTCATTGAAATCTAGAATTATGCATATTTCATCTGTATATCAATAAATGCGTGTAGAAATTAAATCTTGAATTAAATAAAAACATATCAAAAAATATGCCCCATTTAATTATCAATTGTTATTAGTGCTTCATTGAAGATTCCATTGGTATATTCTTCAACAATTCCATTGGTACATTTCTTTCAAAAACCAAATATCTGAGAAATGCTCATGGTTCCAAAAATATTAAAATAACTCTAAAATCAAGAATGCTGTAATTTCGCTTCGCCAGGTGGCCAACATGATTGCATTGGCAGATTTTCATTCCACAGTACTGCACTCTATTCAACAATTTTTATTTACATTTTTGTAGTTCCGAGACAAATAAACTTTAATTTTATAAAAATTAATACAGCCCATTTAATTAAGTGCTTCATTGAGGATTCAAATCCATTGGTACATTCTTCAACAATTCCATTTGTACATTTCAATAAAAAACAAATATCTGACAAATGCTCACGGCTCCAAAAATATTAAAGTAACTCTGAAATCAAGATTGTTGTACTTTCACCTCTCAAAGTCACCAACATGACTGCAATGGCAGATTTTCATTTCAGATTAACATAGTTAATTCATAAAGAATAGTTTTAATAAAAATTATTACTTTTTTTTCAGATACTTTTGGAAATATAATAAGCCAACTGGAACTTTGAAGTTGGTATTTTTACGGGAACTTAATCAAATAAATATTGATTTGATTTGTCCTGGAAAAACATCTAAAAGTACTTTCCAGGTTTTAGTGGCAATATCGGAACTTTCAAGGAATCTGGAACTGAAGCTGATACTATCAATGGTTTGAAGAATTTTTTATCTAGTAGAAATCATCAACAAAGATGAAATGAGAATTCTTCATTACCTCAAAGAGAAATACTAAACCAAAAAACTAGATAATGAAGGTATTTAGAATTTTTGTTTCACTTGCTACTAATCATATATTTCTATATGCATATATACAGTCGAATCCGGTTAATTGGACCACAGGGTAATCGGACCAGCCGCTTATTCGGACCGAATCTCAAAGAACCGAAACAAATCTTATGTACATAAGCCTAATATTATTCGCTTATTTGAACCAAAATTCCGTTTAAACGGACCAAAGAACGTGGCAGGGAAGATGAAAAAGAAGCCACAAGTCGCCTGTGTACAGCAGGAAGTCCGAAAGGGAAAAGAACCAGTGGAAGGTGAGCAAGCACTTTGTTTCTTAGAACGGGCAGCTCGGTAGTAAATTCTTCAAACGTTGACTTGAATTTGATAAGAACTTTTTTTTTATTGTGCTTCACATGCTGAGTATCGTTTAGACCGTTTCGAAGAATTTGTTTGTAAATTTATTTTTTAATGAATAAAGTTCATAAGTAACAGTAGTTCTTGTTTGCATGTTTGCCATGCGTGTGTACCGCACAATAAAGGTCATAATGACATTTTAATATGTTACGTATAGCACGTCTCGTCTTGTAATATAGGGCATGTTTGTGTAATCGGACCAGCCGGTTATTAGGACCAAAATGATCGCGTCCCGATGTGGTCCGATTAACCGGAATCGACTGTATATAAAATTTCATAATTTTAGAAGATTTAAGTTTTTTAATTTTAAGTTTTCTAAATTCAAGTGAGGTTGATCTATCTAATGAGCAGTTGATATTGTGTCTCTTTTTCTTTTATCACTTTCAGTGTTTCCCCATTTTAAAATACAATTTTAAAAAGTGAAACTCAAAATTTAAAACTAATAGCAGAAATAGAGATTGTGAGTTCTAATTCAAAGTTGAATGGGAGAAAGTGCCAAAAACTAATCGAATTTTTTCACTTAAATGAAGAGGTTGTTCGTTGGTGAATCTAGTTGATACAGTTAAACAAGCAAACTCATAATGTTTCAACTTGAAATCTCCCCTTGCCTAGTACAAGAATCGAACTATCACACATTAGACATAAAAATTAATAATTCAAGTCATTCGATGACACTGCAACCTGATTCTAAAATTGCTCACACTATAAGCACTTTACTTGTTCTACGAATTCTTTGTTTAATCTGTAGAGCAGAATATTTCTGAAGATAAAATATTTTATAATTGAAATTGCAGACAAATTGAAATGTACACTTTTTTTAAAAAAATTAGCTAATTTTTGTTCTATGATGTAACAACTTTATCCGAGTTTTTTATGCACCCTGAATATCTCTTCCATATGTGATTAATAGTGCATTACATTTTTTCTTAATAGGCTGAAATGCATCGGCTATGACTGCAAAATAAAACGAGGCCGAATACAAAGAAGTTTTGCCAAATTCTTCTAGCAAAATGCAAACAGTGCCTTCACTTTTCTCATGTAAAGAAAGAAAGAAAGAAAGAGAGCAACGTAATGTGGAAAGTGGTATGTGCTCGGAGTAGAACACGGAACCTTTTGATTAGAAACCTTGTAACATAGTCACTAGACAAAAGCAATTGCTGGTGTCCTGCAGATGTTATTTGGCTTATGAACTTACCACCCCATTACTCTCCTCACCAGTGAGTCGGGGGTAAGATGAACGATGTTATCGCACCAAGTGTTTTTTGACGGGCGACGAGAGTTTTTATCGCGTTATGCATTATGGCTGGTGACGAACGTTTGTTAGGGCGACTTTTGCTATTAGTAGAGAGAAACACGAAGGCTGCGTTTGAAGGTTAAAGGTTCATTGTCCAAGGTCACCAATATGGAAAGTGGTATGTGCTCGGAAGAGAACTTGGGATCTTTTGATTAGAAGCCTTGCACCATAGCCACTAGAAAAAAGCAATTGCTTGTGTCCCGCAGATGTTATTTGGCTTATGAACTTACCACCACAGTAAGTACTGCATCGACCACTCTATTCTCTTCTTAATCTTTTTTAACTAAGCCATTTATAGGAAGAATCAATTTTTAAAATATTATATTAGAAGATTAAAACTGTGCTGGAGTCGGAAGTCTTTAAGCCTTGACTACATCTAGAAGCGTCGATAATGGATCTTGTATTACTATTCGAAAACGGATTGTAAAATTCTAACAGCTTTTGCGTATGCTTTAGTATGGGTTTAATCCAGCGAAATAGAGGTGAGAGGAAAAAGGAAAGGAGAGGTTTACATTTATTAATGAAGTAATTTTTAAGAAATTACTTCATTACAGATAATCTATATCTATACTTATAATAAAGCTCAATGTGTGTGTGTGTGTTGGCGCTCTGCAGGCCAGACCACTGGACCTACAGCTACCAAATTTGGTACCTGTATACCTTGGAGGTCGGGAATGTGCACCTCGGAGCCCTTTTTCGAATTTTTAATTAGAATTTGAATTAATTAAAATTTAAGCGAAATTTCGAAGTTTTCCCTCTATAACTTCCGAAAATATTATCGCACAAACATGATTTTTACATCAATTTAAAGATAAAAAAAATTAGCTTTCTAATGGCATCAGTGTTTTAATGTATAACTTAAGCTTCTATTTTTAAAGAAATACTTTAACCATGTTTCTTTTAGCGCGTGACTGGATAAAATAAAAGAAAACAATGACGGAAGTTCGAATTAAAAAAAACTTATCATCGCAAATTAAATCTAAAGAAATGCAACTTTTAGCACGTGACTGGATAAAATAAAAATATATAAAATGTGATATTTTCTAAAAAAATAAATGCAACGAAAGGTTTTCTATAGTCGTTTGCAGTATCTAAATCATTAATTCAATAAATCTTCTTTATTTACGGTAAACCTGATTGAATTTAGGCAGGATATACATTGAAATCCCGACTTAATAGTGCAATGAACAAATAATCGTAAGGCTTCTATAATAATATGAGTTAAGTGACTTTCGATATTTAAGTATATCTGGCAGAGAAATTATAAAGAGAGCAACACACATAAGTATTTAATTTAAAATTTTAGAACACATTACTCTTGGCGAACCAGTTGGTCGCCAAAGGCGGCTAGTTAGTAATAAGTAAGAAAAAAAGTCCTAACGCACATTAAAATATTTCAGAGCAGTTTTTATTTAATGTAAGGGGCATAAACATAAGAATAAATATAAAAAAAATTCTTAAAATTTGATAATTATTTTTTTACAAAATACTAATGATCTTTTTTATATTAAAAGGCTTCTTTTTTGTATGATTTTAAATTTTTTCCGCAAAATTTTAATTTCCCGTTTTCTGCTTCTAGTAAAGTTAATGATATGTAAAATTTTCTTCGTACTATTTCTGTAAGACTTTTTTAAAAACTGAAACATGTACAAAATCCCCGTGCACCACAAAGTATCACACGCAGTTTACTGAAGTAAGTATTCAACTTAACTCCCATGTTAATACGCAATTTTGCGTTTGGCAGAAATAACACAACACTCACATACACGTGAAAGAAGTTGAATTAAAAACTATCTAATGGGGGAAATCCAAGGTCAAAAGGTCAAAGATGAAAACCTGAAATACGCAATGCGCTCATTGTTTCGTATCTCACTCTTTAATGAGATGGAATCGTCGAAATGGGGTCGTCTCGGAATCCGTTGATGAACAACAATCGTTGATTCCTGAACATAGAAAGTTCTGCGTAAATAATTCATGAATGTATTAATTATTTATCATAATTTTTGAACAATTAGCCAAAACTCAAATCAAAAGTTATTTTTGAAATTCTTTATACATAATTCACAAATTTATGTATTATTTATTATAACTTACTAAAACCCAAATAAAAAAGTTATTTTTATAATTGATTGTAATATTACCTACAACCACGGTCCACACTAAGATGGCTTAAAAACATTTAAGTGCTTTTTTCCCCTCCTTTTTTGCATTCTAGAAAAGGATAAATAAATCTCCAGCAAATACTAAATCAGTGAGCGCGACATTAGTTATCCGTCTTTGCTTTATCATGAACGAAACATTGTAAACGAAAAAAAAAAAAAAAAAAAAAAAAAAAAAAAAAAAAATCCGAGTTTGGTGGCTTAATGAATGTCTCAAGATCTCTCTGAGTTCGGAAAGAACATTTTTTTTTAGTATTATGCCTGTCTGTCTCTGAGCAAGCTAACTAAAAAATGTTTTGAGCTAGACTGGTGAAATTTAGTAAATGCTTTTTACACCAAATTTGTAAATTTCTGTCAAATTATGAGCAAAATACATTCACAGAATTCCGCTTCATGCACCTGCAACTGTAACCCTCTGGTTATTTAAACAATGTAATGGGCATGAAATGGGAGAGACGTGAAAATACACCCCTGTTCCATCCGTCCCTGTGACTATTGTTCGACGTCTGATATTTATTGATTGCAATTTGGTTAGGGATTTTATTACTGGATAAAAGAAAACCGAAAGAAATGATTTTTTTAAAATACAAATGGGAAATGGATTTGTCTTATTAAGCTAACTATCAGGTAGAAACTGAAAACTTGTACTATTTTCCAAAAACAGATTTATAGTTTGTTTGTGACTACAAGATTCTGAAAAATAATAATAAAAACATTTATAAAAAACTAGAAAAGAGGACAGAAAAAAAAAACAAGAGAATAGTAACAACACACCTACAAAATACATTCATATAAAATCTCTCTGTCCCTTTATTTGAATACTAGCCGCCTTTGGCGACCAGCTGGTTCGCCATGAGTAATGCGTTCTAAAATTTCCAATTAAATCATATATTTTTTAGCTAAAATTTAAGAAATAGTTTAAGTTAAAAGATTCAGTTATTAGTAGTTAAAGAGTCGGTAACTTTATTCGGAAAAACTTTTTGAGTTTAATGCTCCTATAATTTATCGATTATGCTTCCAAAATATTAAAAATGTTTTTTTTCGGTGATATTGCCAAAATGTTAAATATGTTTTTTAAAGAAAGCTAAAAAGGGAAAAAAATATTGAATTAATGATACAAATATTGCAAACGATTATAAAAATATGCCATTAAGTCGGGATTTCAATGCATATCCTGTCTAAATTCAATCAAGTTTACCGTAAATAAAGATAATTTATGAAATTAATGATATAAATATGGCAAACGATTTCTTAGAATCCTTTGCTTTGCATTTATTTTTTAGAAGATATCACATTTTATATTTATGTTATTTTATCCAGTTACGTGCTAAAAGCTGTATTTCTGTAGATTTGATTTGCGATGATAGTTGTTGTTTTTTTATTTGAACTTCCGGCATTGTTTTATTTTATTTTATCCAGTCACGTGCTAAAAAAAACATCGTTAAAATATTTCTTTAAAAATTCGTTAAAAATAGAACATTGAGCTAAACATTAAAACACTGATACCATTAGAAAACTAATTTTTTTGTCTTTAAATTGATGTAAAAATCATGTTTGTCCGATAATAATTTCGGAAGTTATAGCAGAAAAACGTCGAAATTCCGCTTAAATTTTAATTAATCCAAATTCTAATTAAAAATTCGAAAAAGAGCTCCGAGGTGCACATTCCGGACCTGCAAGGTATACATGTACCAAATTTGGTAGCTGTAGGTCCAACGGTCTGGCCTGTAGAGCGCCAACACACACACACATTGAGCTTTATTATAAGTATAGATATAGATAATTTGATATGATAACTGCAAAACAAAGAGATCTAAAAGGTTAAAAAAAAGGTGCACAGATTTAGTATCTATGGTGTAGACTCTATATCAAATCAAATTTTGGGATTGGCCGTTTGTCTGTTTGTACTTTTAGAAATATGTAAACGCAATAACTCAAAGACAGAATAAATTAAATGCATAAAATCAAGCATTTGATGTATTTATGATATTTTACTGCAACTGTGGTTATGTTTCAAAATTTCATTCCAATTGTTTTAGAAAATGTATCTAAAACACAACTTCTATTTTCGAGTGCTGTTAGCTGAATGCTAAGGATTGATTGCAAAAATAATGTGTAAAAATCATGCGATAGACTTCATAAAAATACTCACCATAGATTAATATTTCATAATTATTGCACGCTAATGTCAAGGTATTCTTTGCATTCCTCAAGATATGCAATATTCTCTGAGAAATAAGAAATACACTTTTATTAAAGACTATGCTAGAAGGTTTAGTGTAGACCTTCCTCGCTGACTTATTAAACTGCAGTCTGCATATTTTCTATTTTTGAAATTTAATGCTAGATAAAGTTAATATTAAAATTGCAATATAACCATACTAATAATATATATTGCCATGTAGATAGAACTCAAGAAGACACAGGAAGTAGAGTTAAACCAATTCGTGAACTCAAATCTAAAGACTGGGAGATCTTTGACTTTTATACCAGCAGCGAAAGTTCCAGAATATTTTTCTGAAGACAGGAAGGAAAGTCCAGGGCACTTATCTGGTACACTAAAGAAAGATACGGAATCTTCTGAAAAATGAAATAAATTAGGAACAAATCGGGGGAAAATATGTTCACAGAATTTGAAACTACCGGGATTCGAACTAACGATCTCTGGACTTCGAGACCAGTGTTATAACCATTCAGCTATAAAATCTCGATCGTTTCATTTCAATGCGGAAATAAATTCGAACCTACATGATTTAATATTGAACAAAGCAGCCACTTAATGCGATCAGGTAACTCATTAATCAAATCAATTATTATAATTATATGCTTATATTTTTTAAATTTTAAAATAAGAATAATTGTTAATTTTTTAATAAAGCGCACAATTGTAAATACTTTATGACAAGTTTTTGTATTATTTCAGCGATTTGTTCTCTTTTTCTTCTATTTAAATTTTACATGTTTCTAATTGCAAAATGACATCAAGGGTTTTGACACCATTAGAACGATTCATATACATAAAAAAACGAACTTAATTTAAACAATGAAAATTAAAGATTTTATGTTCTGACTATTTAATGGTGTTATGAAGTGTACCTAAATGATACGCTTCATAACAATCGATCAATGACAACTACATGGAAAAGTCGACTCTTCGCGAAAGTATGAATTTTGCTTTACACAATATTCTTAATGTTTGAACAGTTTTCTTTATAAAACCATCTGCTTTTGTTTCTGAGTCATTTTTGAGGAAATTGCATTGTTTTTTCTATATTTGCATTTATATACTTTTAAAGACTTTTTTATATCTTTAAACACTTTTTATTCCAAATTGTATCTTTCGGTAGAAATTTGTTACAAAAAAAAATTCTCATAAATTAATATTTAAAGTATTTCTTTTCAATATAACTCGTATAATCGTCCTTTTTGGCATATAATCAAAAAATTATTTAAAAAAATTATTTTTGAAAAGTACGTTTTCAAATTATTTAAAAGCGTGGGACACTGACGTCAATGCTCTCATTTAATTGATACTTCCATCATATTCATGATATATCTTAATTCTTCACAAGTATATAAGAATTAACTTCCTTTTTTTATTTGTTTGGTGTAGCTCTCATTTAATTGATACTTCCATCATATTCATTATATATCTTAATTCTTCACAAGTATTTAAGAATTAACTTTCTTTTTTTATTTGTTTGGTGTAGCTCTCATTTAATTGATACTTCTATCATATTCATGATATATCTTAATTCTTCACAAGTATATAAGAATTAACTTTCTTTTTTTATTTGTTTGGTGTAGCTCTCATTTA
>JAPMOQ010004953.1:0-14529 GCA_026543055.1 Argiope trifasciata | reverse complement strand
TAAAATAATTTTTAAAAAGTTTTTTTTATGTATTTCTTAAAGTTTTAATCATTATTTAAATTAATATTTGCTATAGCTTAAACATCTAAATCTAAAAAAAAAAAAAAAAAAAAAAAAAAAAATTTTTCTAAGAAGAATATGAAACAATGTTGGAGATGAAACCTACTATATAAAATCTGGCCCCTTTCTTTAAATTTACATCCATATTTTAAACAGTCATAAAATTTCATCATGAAGAAAATTATCTTCTAATAATATTCTAAATTTCAAAAAACAAATATTATAATTTGTACATGATCTAAAATTTTAATAGTCTACTAACAATAGTAATATCGCTATTTCAAGAATAAATGTTTTGATTTTCACTTTTATGCTTTCTTTTTTTAAATTCTAAATATGAATGTTCAAATAAAAATGTGTCTGAAACTCTTTTAGCAGTATTCTAAATTAAAATTGTAATAATATTTATAATATATTTTAATTCTAACAATTTTTTTAAAATTTCATGATTCGCCTTAATTTTTTCATAATGATTAAAGAATTTTGATTTAAAAAGTATATTCCCTATTTTTTTAAAAAAACGGTATTGAAACATTTTTATTACGTTCTACGTTTTAAATATTCAATACATTTCATAACTCATAGTTATAAATATCTTGGCATCTGAAAATTACTTTGGTAATAGATAATGGCGCTTTTGCGAAATCACTTTTTAAATTAAATAAATATATCTATATAAATAAAAAATAAATGTTTGTCTGTATGTCTCTTATGCGATGCCGTGCCGCTAATCTGATTGCGATAAAACTTTAAACACTTATTACTTGTACTTACCGGATGTTTATAGTCATAGTAAAAATATGTTATCATATAAAAATGAATTTTTCTTTGTTTGTATCCTAAGCGTTGCCTTTAACCGTTAGCGATGAAACTTGGTAAAACCTATTGCTTTCACTTCCGTGATGGTTATATTTTAAAACTGATAATTGACAAAAATCAAACAGAAAATGGCAAACGCTACATCCAATTCGTAGTTAATCGCACATACATCAAACAAAACAAAATTATTACGATTGATGCCAGTCAATGTGAGTGAAATGAAATCAAAAATACTTTGTCAAATGCGCTAATTTTTTTCTTCTCAGGAAATGAATAATCTTCTGCACAGAATGTAGTCATTAATCGAGCTCACTACTTTGTCGGCAGCAAAGCGCACATATTATTCAGAGTTGATCTCACACAAACAAAATAAAATTACTATTATCGATGCCGATTAAGGTAATTTTTATAATGGAAATAATGGAAGTTTAATAAAATGGAAATTTTCCAGAGCAAACAGTAATTTTGTTACTTATTAAGTGAATCAACAAACGATATTTCGATTATACAAATATATAACGTGTTGATTGCTTCGACAAAAAATATGTTCCCAAACGTTCGTCACTTAATAAATCTAATAGCGCAATATCTAGAAATTATCCAAATCAAGCGTCATAAACAAACGAGGAACGAAAAGAGAGCAACTAAGCAGATTGTTTACAAATTGCGAATTTGCGTGTTTTAGTCTCAAGATCAACATGAGACAAGAACCAATAGACAACGTTTACATGCTATATAATCACGAGTATCAAAATCAAAAAAACCAATATGAGGCAAGAAGCGTGGCAAAGATCTTTAAAGTGAAGTCGATTAGAAAAGATGTGCTCACTCCACGCATTCCCTTTATTCCCCCAACATTCCTTTCAATTTCGAACGACTGCAGTCCCCATTCAACTTGTATTGTCGATGACCATCAACAAGGCGCAAGGTCTATCATTTCAAATGTGCGGACTGAACCTAAAAAAATACACGTTTGTCAGATAATCAGTTATATGTTGGATGTTACGAATGGGACAGCGATGAAATTTATTTGTTTGTTGAAGATGAAAAAACAAAAAAATATTGCCCACTCTAAAACTCTTGAATAATAATAAAAAAGAATATTATTTATACTTTTTCTTTATATATCATTCAATTTCAATGAATGTATTCATTTCCGATACGAAAATAAATAGAGGCCGCGGTATCCTGGTTGGTAGAGCGTCGGATTCGTAATCGAAGGTGCCGAGTTCTGTCCTCGTCTTGGCCAAAGACCGCCGTGTTGGCTAATGGCAGTTGGGGCACGTTAAATATGTCGAGACTGTAATGTCCTCCAAGTTCCCATAACAAAACGATACCTCTGGGGGTACTGAATCAGGGATGAGTCGGTCTCTGATTTGGATCTAAATTCCGACTTGCTGATGGATGAATGAGAGTATGAATGAATTCGACGACCCTCTAAAAAGGGTTGTGTCGTGTTTGTGAGTTAGAAGTCGGACTTCTGCCCTTTGGGTGCTCAGGAGTCTTTACCTTCAGAAGCTACTGCACCCCCTTTCCGTGAAAAACACGGACACGACAACAACAACACGAAAATAAATGTTATTCTTTCTATCAGTTCTAATTAAACAAAAAAGTTATTTTAAATTTCAAACAATATATCAAAAATTATTTCTTCTGTGGCAGTAAAGCGCCTGGCCCCAGCTAGTTAATTTATAAGAACTCTCAAAATTTTAAAATATCTTTTCATGTTTAAAATCTAACAAATGTGCAAAATTTCATAATTATAGTCCATAATAAAATTATTGCAAAGTTCTTTACCATCATGAAACTTGTGAAATTGTGTGAAAATGTTAAAATAGCACTCAATATCTGAGCAATTAATTTTTTAAAAAAATATTATACCTTGGTTATCCAGAAAGCAAATTCCGTTTTTTATTTTTAGCTCGGAGTAGCTATGTTCATTTATTCAAGCATGCGAGTTTTTTCTGCTGAGTTATTGGCAAGCAAAGAAAGACATTTTCATATCACTCATTTTAGATGCTTGCATGGTAAGAGTTTAAAATATTTAAAACAACTGAACATCCCATCATATCTGAGATACGATTGGTCATCTTGTTTCTTAATGCGAGGAGCATTAAAGTTGTGAAATTTAAAAGATATATTTGTGATGTTTAAGAATCCAATGTGATGAACTACTCCATTGTTAGAAGATAAGTGCGACACTTCAATACAGGGCTTAAAGTCCGTTGGGATTGATGTCAGCATTGCGGGCCTTGGGTAAAATCCTATTTTAGCCCACCTCTGGCGACTTTTTCAATATCTCGCCAATTTTTCAAAATCACGCCTAATCGAAAGTATTTGAAAGTAATCGAAAGTACCAATAAGATTAAATAGTTTTCTAGCGGAGTTTAAATCAACCAATGAGGTCCGTAGGGTTGCCACATTTATCTTTAGATGTTGTCAGGGTTGCCATTTTAAAATCATTATCGCTGATAATTTGGCGAGTTTTTAAATTGGCGTCAGAGGTGGGCTAAAATAGGATCGACCCCTTTTTTCTACCTACGCAGTTATGGCTACCGGCGGCGCTTCTGTTTCAAATACGGCAAATGATGGTTACGAAGTAAACAAGGTAAGCGTAAAAATTCCTCCATTTTGGGAAGAAAAACCAGAAATTTGGTTTTTCCAAGTAGAGGCACAGTTCTCAATTGCAAATATCACCCAAGATCGGCTCTATCCCAGTGTACGGTACGCTATTTATTTTGGCGATTTTTTGGCGCCATTTCTCGGGCGATACTTATTTTTTCCTTGCCAACTTCCCCTTTTCTCTTCCGTTAAAAGATGGTAACCTCGTTCTCTCCTTGGAGTTGTGTTTCGCCAATAGTCGCCAAAAACAAGATGGCGGACAAGGAGCGTACCGTTCACTGGGAATTAACCCCCAAGATCAAACTAAATTTAACTATCTTGTTGCACAATTAGAACCGAAAGTAGTTGAACATATATGGGATATAATTCAGAGTGATCGGAATGATAAGTATGAAGCTGCAAAAGAAAGATTGCTCAATACATTTAAAGAAAGTGAAGAAAAAAGTATTACAAAACTACTAACAGGAATTTCTCTTGGCGATATGAAACCTAGCCAACTGTTGAGAAAAATGAAGTCACTTGGCGGAGCAAACATATCGGGGTAAAATCCTATTTTAGCCCACCTCTGGCGACTTTTTCAGAATCTCGCCAAATCAAAAGTATTTGAATTAAAAACTTAAGAGGTTGATTTAAACCGTATGGTTGCCGCATTTCTCTTCAGATGCTGTCAGGGTTGCCATTTTAAAATCATTATCGCTGATAATTTGGCGAGTTTTTAAATTGGCGTCAGAGGTGGGCTAAAATATGATTGACCCGTCACTTGGTGCAAGATTTGAGTTGTGAAGAGGTAAGGGTGGCCAAAAAATTTTCCGTCGCAACTCTGTATTTCAATATTATTCGAGCTTTATTACGAATAAGCAAAATTTCACCCCGACACATGCCAGGAAGCCTATTTTATATTGCAGTTTTCTGAGAAGCCCGCAATGCTGAAATTGGTATGGTTTACGACTATTTAATGGAATGTATGGAGATCTCAGAGTTATGGAAAAACTTGAAGATTTTAAATAAGGATTTAAGTAAGTACTGTACAATACTAGGTAAAAGTGTAGAATAGTGTGCCCCTTGCTGCGCCAAGGATGCCAAGTCGCCAACAAAATTGGCGGGCAAAATAAACAAACTGTTTTGCGGAACAGTTACGGTTGCCATTTCCCGCCTTTTTATTTAGAATGTTTAACTAATTATAATTATTTGTTTAATACTGCCCGGTGCCTTCTACACATGCCTTCGGCATCTGTAGATGGCACCGGGCAGTATATTTTAACTTTAAAAAAACATCCTAGGGCTTCACTTTCATACGGAGCGGGAATGCAGTAGCTTCGCTAGCAAATTGAACAGATGGACGGTGTGGATTAAGGAATAGTGCATAATAATATTACAAGAAAGAATAAATGATGTTATAGGAACGACTATTATACAGAATTTTTTATATTTAATGTACTTACTTGCTTTATTTAATCTTTTCATAAACACTTCATAACACTCAAAGAATTCTTTCCAAGCCTCCTCAACTCATTAAAAAAATATTCCAATCACCCTTCATCCATTCAGCAGGTTCGAAATAGTGCCTAACATCCCAACTACGAAATATCCACTCCTGTACGATTGCAGACAATAATATTTCGAGGGAACCAAACGTTGGAGCACCAAAAGAATTACGAGAACTGCGAATAATTCCATGGCAGACTTCTTTTAATACGAAAACGCAGACGATTTGCGAATTCGCATAGTGATAAATATAACTGTGAAAACGAAAATTTTTTTTTTTGTAAATATTAACACAAAAAATGAAATAAATGTTATTTTAATTAATATTAAGTTTATTCTAAACTTTCTATGTATAATAAATTTTAAATTAAAATAATAAACAAAATTTAAATCATCTGAAATCGATAGTTTAAATATTAAATTTATTATAAAACAGTTGTAGTTCCTGAACAACTCAACTATTGTAAAAACTAGTAAACAAAACAGAATTAGGGTTAATTTAAGAAAGTTCCGTTGGGTTACCAAATTGGCGATAAACTCGGGGGCACACCGTGCTACACTTTAACCCAATACTATTTAAGTACCGTACAGATACCTCAAAACCTTGAAGGATATGATGTAAAAGATTGATAGTTTCATTCCCACTGTTTGAGAGTGTGCAGATGGGGAGAAAGACAGCTCTTTACTACCCCGAAAGGAATGTTAGTTTGACTGTTCGGTCAATGTAAGGTTGGGCAACACTTATTCAGCAGTCTATCACAACAAATCCTGTCGATACTGCTACGTTCAGTGGTGGCGGAGATATCAGATGTATACAACAACAAGGCCCGGGGTCGATCCTATTTTAGCCCACCTCTGACGCCAATTTAAAAACTCGCCAAATTATCAGCGATAATGATTTTAAAATGGCAACCCTGACATGATCTGAAGAGAAATGCGGCAACCATACGGTTTAAATCAACCTCTTAACCTTTTAATTCAAATACTTTTGATTTGGCGAGGTTTTGAAAAATTGGCGACATTTTGAAAAAGTCGCCAGAGGTGGGCTAAAATAGGATTTTACCCCAAGTGACTTACATCTTTTCTAGCACCTGTAAATAACGGCAGTAAAAATATCGTTGTGGACTCCTTTTCTATTACACTCAAATAATCAAAAGATCCTCAGATGAATGATATACTTCCGAAATGTGAGTTAATCAATGTTCCTAATTGCAATTAAAGACCTTGATTTCATATCACAACTCTTTATTAATGGAAAAACACATTAAAAAAACTACACATTGTTGCCACACAGAACAAGCTAAATCAAACAAAACAAATAATTTTGAGGTTATAGGTGGAAGGTTTAAATTCAAACACTGAAAATAATATTGCACAATCATAAATTGAACACATACTTAAAACAAAAAATAACAGAGTTAAATATTTACAACATGTTACAGCACCTGAAGCCCTTTCTAGCTGGCAAGAAATTTTGATTCCACGATGTGGCCAAATCCTCTGCTAACCAAATATTGTAATCGCCGACAACATCGTTTTTTGCTAAGATATCCAAGCATTCATGCATCGCTGCGATAAATGCCTAAAAAATGGCGGTATTTATATCGGGAAAAAATAATCTGATTACTGTAGCTTATTTTTTAATAAGAATTAGTCTCAATGAATTTTCTCCTTTTTTTGAGTTGCTAAACAGAACTTATTTTCTAAATTACTCTCGTACGTTACAATGTTATTTGATATTTAAAATGCTGTAGAATATCATAGCGATAATGTAGAATATTTTATGTTATTTGGGTGTAAAGATTATGCACGTTGAAATTTAGCTTCTGCAATTACCATCTTTCGCTTTTTTTATTCCTTTCATGTAGAATGACTGAAATCAACATCTCCTAAAGTACTTTATGAGGTGTTGCTAAAATTCAGCAAAATCTGAAAGTTAATTTTTTATTTAAAAAAAAAAAAATAGCTTTATGATTCAAAATTTACATAAGACAAAAATAATTTTTCAGATCAATTGCAAAAGACTAACTACTTAATCATGGTATACAACTCAAAAAATTTATGACATTGAAATAGAATCTGAAAATGATTAATTTTTGTTATTCGGCCATTTTTTGAAATTCTCAGTACAAAATAAATTTTGTATTCGAATACTATTTAAAAATTTAGACAGTGGCGGTTTTCGATAATACAAGGCCACAGGTGCTGAAATAGTTTGTAGCCCCTCCACGATAAATTCTATTGTTGATAAAAAAAGTAGCAAGATAAACTTATTTCAGTTTTAGCTTTGACTTACTATTTATTCTGTGATACCATTATGTATGGAAAGGCAATTTCTAATGCATTTATAACTTTTATTTTTTATTTGTACAGATATTATACCTTTTATCGACCAATTTTATATATAAAGTCATTTTTTTATAATTTTTTCTAGATTAATGAATCTTGTATTTTATTATTTACATGCAATTTAAAGTAACAGTCATTCCGTTCCTTGGCGATTTTCATTCTTCATCATGTCAAGGACATGGTTCCATTTTTTATATAAAAAATATTTATCCAAACCTTGGTAAATATGCTATAGTGTGAGAATAGGAAAAACAGGGTGATGAGAAAGTATTCTGAACTTATAAAGTTTAAGAAAAGAATTTGCAGACGCAACGTTTTGATTCCACAATAATTTTACTTAATACTCTACTTTTTTTATCAACGCTTTTATAGATGAATGAACGGTGTTTCTTTAAGGAAAAAGTAAAAGACGAAAATTCTGTAATTCAAATCGAAAAGGTGACTTGAACAATTGAATTTACCATTGGTCTAGCACTATGATAAACATTCAAGTAGATTTTGAGGCCCCCATACACGTCGAGACACGAGGCGACCGCGTCCGCCGCCTGTGCGGAAATCTGCCACTGAGTCTAAGACTGTAAAGTAACGGCCGATTGAATATGGGCTTAATGATTCAATTTATCCTGATCAAATATACCGTTTGATTCCTTTTTTAAGGCGCATTAAACAAAACAACAACAATATTAATAATCTATACTTATAATAAAGCTCAATGTGTGTGTGTGTGTGTTGGCGCTCTACAGGCCAGACCGTTGGACCTACAGCTACCAAATTTGGTACATGCATACCTTGGAGGTTCGGAATGTGCACCTCGGAGCCCTTTTTTCGAATTTTTAATTAGAATTTGAATTAATTAAAATTTAAGCGATATTTCGACGTTTTTCCGTTATAACTTCCGAAAATATTATTACACAAACATGATTTTTACATCAATTTAAAGATAAAAAAATTAGCTTTCTAACGGTATCAGTTTTTTAAATTTATAACGTAAGAAACTATTTTTAACGAATTTTTAAAGAAATATTTTAACAATGTTTTTATCACGTGACTGGATAAAATAAAAGAATACCGGAAGTTCAAATAAAAAAAAAATTATCATCGCAAAATAAATCTACAGAAATGCAGCTGTCAGCAAGTGACAGGATAAAATAAAAGAAATATAAAATGTGATATTTTCTTTAAAAAATAAATGCAAATGATTCTATGATCGTTTGCAATATCTGTATCATTAATTCCATAAATTATCTTTATTTACAGTAAACCTGATTGAATTTAGACAGGATATGCATTGAAATCCGGACTTAATGGCATATTTATGTAATCGTTTGCAATATCTGTATCATTAATTCAATACTTTTTTCCCTTTCTCGCTTTCTTTGAAAAAAAAAAAAAAACATATTTCATATTTTGGCAACATCATCGAAAAAAACATTTTTAATATTTTGGAAGCATAACCGATAGTTAAAACTGATTGATTTATAAAATTCAAGAATATTATTAGGAAAAGGTGTTTTTTTAGAACTTTTCGTCCATCATCTTAAAGAAAATATTGCTTTCAGGCCAATCAATTCCCGGAATTACTTCTAGGCTAATGAATATGTGATGTAATTGAAAATTTTAGAACGCATTACTCATGGCGAACCAGCTGGTCGCCAAAGGCGGCTAGTAATAAATAAAATAGAAAAAATAGGGGCAATGATTTGTGAAAAACTTTTTCATATCCTTTAATCAATAAAGGTACTACCCCTTCTCTCGGCATCAATTAGCGGATCTTCTGCAATTATGTGAACTTTGCGTTTACTTGGATTTTTATTTTCAGTGTATAAAACATAGTATTTTGTGTTTCAAGTGTAGTAAAAAAAATAGAATGTACTTTGCAAAAATTAAAAAAATTTATTTAAAAATTTAATTTTAATTTTCAAAATTTTTTTAATTTTTAATTAATTTTTTTATAAAAATTTAATTAAAAATTTTTTTAAAAATAAGATCGCGTGCAAATTTTCATTTGTCTAAGTGGCTCTATTTTTGAATTATTGCAATAATATGTTTTAGATATTATAGAGCAACAGATGATTCAAATCTATATTTTGGATAATAACCCTCTCACTTCCAGCCGGACGGTTTGGAAGTTGTCCTTTAAACTCCATGTCGGACGATTTGGGGCCTCTGCTTTCGTTTTAGGGGAGAAGTTACTGTACTAAGCACGCTAGAGTTTAAGTGTGATCTCAGACAATTTTTTACAGAATATTCTCTTGTGACATAAGGCGATAGAGGTTGAGGAGGGATTCAATGAATAGGCTGTGCGCGTTTATTTTAAGTTTTGAAATAATTTTAATTTCATATTTTCGTCATGTTCTATTATCATGTGTTGTTAGCAGAAAATTGGAAAGATTTTATGATTATTTATAAAAAAAAATTTCCACGAAAGTATTCTGCTAACGATGAATGATATATAAAGATTCCAATTCGTTCTTTATTTTCCGATAAACTTCACATGCTGTTTTAAGTATTTAGACTATTGTAATAATATAAACATATATTGTAATAATATAATCAAAAACTACTGGGTTGTTACTGCGGCCTATTCACATCGCAATTTTCTTACAAAATGTGTAACGACTCTTGTTATTATGAAGGGAAGTCGTTTTACACTCCAAGTGTCTTATTATGTCATCAAAGGACTGTCGGTATTTTTAGTGTCTAGTACAAATTACCGATTTCAAAAGAATTCAAAGATACGAAAAAGATTGAGAGTTTTGTTTTCTCCTTTTCATGAAGGAAGGTGAGTTAAATAAATAATGAATTCCATTGACGGATGCCATTCTGAAAATTTATCTTCAGTTGTGAATTTCTGCTCTTTATTTTACGTTCTGTGAATCGTTTTTTTGTTGTTGTTAATTTTTTAATTTAAACGCTGAACATTTCTTCATTATAAGTAAAAGGAAACATGAACTCACGAAGAAGAAACCAAAGCAATTTTACTTGCTTCTGATAACTGTGACAGTGATTGATCATGCGAAGATGATGGTTGGCAAAAAAAAAAAAAAAAAAAAAAAAAGATAGTTTAGCTGATCTTTTCTTTATTCTAAACAAAGAATTAGGAAATGAAATCGAAGAGGATCAGATGGAAGAGACAGAGTGTGACGAGCAATCAAAACATTGTATCTCGAACTATTTTAATCATTGGACAAAATGCGTTGAGAATTGTCGGATTAATTCCATGAAGTATGAAAAATGTTATGGAGGCCCTAAACATAATTTACCTGTCGGATCTGACGCCGGAGATTCTTTTAAATTACTTTTCATGAGTGATATGTGTGAAAAAACACGAACAAATATGCAGAATTTGTGCATTCAGCAACATTGAAAGAATGGGAGCCCTCTGGTAACAAAAAGACGGCTATGGAATCCAGTTACAGACGTTGCTCAACTTTTTAATTTTATGGCCATAATCGTTATGGGAATAAACAACCTGGAATACAAGGTTATTGGTCTTCCGATCCTTTACTAGGGAACGAGTAAGTGAAGGGAACGATGACAAGGAGGAGATTTTTGGACATTTATAAATTTTTCCATCTCTCTTATCGAGAAAATGACATTTTTAAAGACGATTTATCATTTTATATTATGCAGAAATTGGATCCTTTCATGCCATGTCTGAAGTCAAATTATTATAAGTACTTTGAGCCATATATGCATTTATCTATGGATGAAACTATGGTGAAATACAAGGGTAGACTGGGTATATTGCAATATAACGGTCAAAGAGGCACAAAGTATGGACTTCGTGCACATCTTTGTTTGGATATGTTTATAATTTCGTACCTTATTGTGGAAAAAAAAGATAAATTACCAAAAAGTGAAATGAAATTGGCTATAGTGTAGCAGCTTTCTTAAGTGAAAACCTATATGAAGAGCACCATCTATATATTTATAGATTCTATGCTAGTAATGTGCTAATGAATGATTTATTTCAGCATGGAACATATCCTGCTGGAACAGTTGATACAAACCAGAAATGTCTTCCTCCTAATTTAAACAAAGTAAAACTTATGGCAAAGGGCTCTTCTAAATGTTTCCAGTGTGTCGATGAACCAAACATAACATGCATTGTTTGGAACGACATGAAAGAAATTTTTCTTTTTTCTAATGGTGTGAAGAACGAAATCATATCTGTGAAGCGCAAAATAGGCAGAAATGTGTACTGCGTAACCTGTCCAAAAGCTATTGCAGAATTGAACAAGCATATGGAAGGAGTAGACTAGAGGCCTTATCACACGGCGAAATTTCGTCAGCACTTTTCCGATTCTACCCTCAAAAACAGGTCAAGCAAGTTTCAGAAACGACAACTTTTTCTAACCTGTCTGTGCATCTTCGAACTGCTGGCTCCATTTGACAATGGCTAGACGTAACATTGCATGTAGCCATTACAATCTCTATATTTCACGATGAGTATCCGTACTTGTTAAACTTTCACCCACAAAAAATGTAATGTTCCGCATACTTTAACGTTGGAGTAGGTTTCTAGCTGATGCGTCATTTTTTTCTAGTACTACGCAGCGACGGTTATCATTATCCGAATAAAGTTGCTACCATTGTCGAGAAAATCAAATATCATCTATGCAAGCTTAGCTGTTTCGCCATGATGCCATCTGCAGAGGAACCATTGTAATTTCATTTTTGAATGCCTTTGGTGTGTTGTCGCTCTACAGAAACGATTGTTTGACCTGCAGCTACCAAGTTTGGCGTACATATACTTTGGAGGATAGAAATGCGCACTGGGCCACTTATTAAAAAAATAAATACAAATTTAAAAAATTCAGAAATGGCCTTGTGTTCCTCCGCGATTGTTTCCCAAAATACTACTAAACAAAAATGATTTATATCATTTTAAAATTCAAAAAAATTGCCCTTAAATTTTTATAGGACAATATGGCAATCAGCAACAATAAATCTTATTATTACTAAAATAAATTATCGTTCATTAAATATTTAATCGAATTATATTTTTTTCGTCTTTGAAAAAAAGTTAAAGAAAAATTCTGTTCATTATTTGAGCACATTAAAACCTAGATTGTTACAGTCACAACATGACTGGTAATAAGCATGAAAAGCGGTTGAAGTACCAGTTAGAGGCCAATTAACTGCAACGAAACTCAATCCACATTTGGAATAATGAATTTATTTGAGGAATTAAAAAAAAGTGAAGTTACAATATCCAGGAGGATATTGTACAATTAGAATTTATATAGCAAAGGTAGTTATATTTTTAAAGACACTATGATACCACAGAACTTGAACCAATCATAAAATAAATAGAACGTATATGGCTATTAAAGCACACATTTGTGTTTATGAAATATTTGATGTTAAAACAAATATTTTATAGAAGGAATAAAAAAACATGAAATTATGCGTGAAAGACTTCAAATTAAATTCCATCCTGGAAAATTAGATGATTACCAAAGGTGTTTAGCAAGCAATATAAAGTTTCATAATAAAATTAAAAGTATATATATATACAGGGTGTCCCAAAAAGATTGAAACGCGCTTTAATTCTTTAACCGTTAGAGATAAGTAGGTGATGTAATTTGAAAAAATGTTCAAAATAAGATAGGAGAGAAGATTACATTAAGAAAAAAAATCCACCTATGAATTTTAAAAAGTTACACTTTGTAAATTTTTATACAACCCCACTATGCAAATTTGGTCAATTAGAAAATTTTTCCTTTCCATCCCAGAAGACCATTAAAAAAAACTGCATAACTGTATCTTTAAAACTTTTTAAATAATAACACAGAAAAAAAATTGACTTATGTCACTTTTCCATACCACTTGAAAGACTTTTTCGTCTGTGAAAATAGGGACCATATCCAAATTGATAATAGAAATTCTTCGATCAAAAAAAGATAATAAGTGTAAAATAAATCCAAAATGGCATTTAAATAGAGTCCTTATTGATGGAGTTAAACAGTTTTGACAACATAAGATTGTAAGAAGTGTAACATAAAAAAATAATAATAAATAAAACGAAAATACATTTAAAAACACACGAATCATAAAGCATGCTCAAAATGTTTTCCATCAACACCAATACATAATTGGGCTCTTCTAATAATGCTCCTGTAAATATTTTGGAATTCTCCTCCTGTAATATTATTGCATGCATTAATTATCTTTTGTTTAAGGTCAGTTACATTTCTTTATGTAACTTAAAAATAAATAAAAAAAACTTTAATATACACGTATTAGAAGCGGCTAAATTCCAGTTAAATGAAAGGCAAAAATCGTCTGGCAGTTAATTTGTTAGAATATCGGTTTGACATAAATGTGATGAATTTGAAAAGAATTAAAATTCTACCAGACTAATTTAACAGTATTTTTCTTTTTCATAAATTTTGCTAAAGAATTCTGTCAAATGGCTTTTATTGATTTTCAATGAAATCTTATAAAATTTCTAATGTAAATTTAGAATACATGGCATAAAATTGCTTGTCCCTGATAAGATTAAAACAAAAGACAATTCTGTAACTGCATCGTGAATCTACCGTAAATACGCAAAAATGTGTTTTGTAAATAATATAAAAAAATTTATGTGTTTATAAATTGTTGCAAATTTACATTTCCATTTTGGTATATGGTCACTAAAAACAGCGTTCAATTTTCAATTACGCATAACTCACACAATTTTAAGGATACAGTTATGCAGTTTTTTTTAATGGTCTTCTGGGATGGAAAGGAAAAACTTTCTAATTGACCAAATTTGCATAGAGGGGTTATATAAAAATTTAAAAAGTGTAACTTTTTAAAATTCATAGGTATATTTATTTTCTTAATGTAATCTTCTTTCCTATCTTATTTTGAACATTTTTTCAAATTACATTACCTACTTATCTCTAACGGTTAAAGAATTAAAGTGCGTTTCAATCTTTTTGGGACACCCTGTATTATTCCTAGTGTCTAAAAACTATTTTATCAAAGCAAAGCCTCTCTCTTTTCATTATTGACATTCTCTAGTTAATCTTGAAAAAGCTAATGCTAAGTTGAAGTTTGTTTGCGAGAGAAAAAATTCTTGAAATCTTTAACATTTAATTATTTCGCATGCTATCAAATAATTATACATACCCAGCTGCCCAATTTTAACCAGAGCTTCATTAAATATATTTCACTGAAGCATTCATTTTTTAAACTGTC
>JAPMOQ010004944.1:0-10618 GCA_026543055.1 Argiope trifasciata | reverse complement strand
ATTAATAAAAATATAATGTTTTGAATTTTGAAAGGGTGTAAATCATGCTTGTGTTGAGATGTCTTCGGAAGACATTAAGGAAAACACTAAAATATAGCTAAATTTTTGTTGTTGTTTCTTATGGAACTCGTCATAAACAAACCCGCTGATGGAGTCAGCGACTTTAAGCCGTGAGAGCTTTTCTTGTTTTCAAAAGCGCCGTCTTTGGCTAAGAGTACGTTTTAGCTACTCATCCATCACATTAGTATTCACACATATCACAGATAGAACACAGAAGGAGAACAATCACGGGGAAGACACTTTACCCTGTGCCAGCTAAATTTGCAATGATTTCAAAGTTGACGAAACCGCTCCGTGGTGTATATTCCTACTATCCAAAGTATTTTCGGGCTAAGTATGGTAGCTCTAAATCAAATCATCTGATTTGTAGAGCTACAATCTATAAATATATTCATTTCTGTAAATAGCTGATAATCGTCAGTAGAATACAGTAGTCAGTAGAACTCATCTTAGCTAACGAAACTATTAAAAATTGATATTGCTTTTTTTTCGTAATGGACCATGGTGTTTAATGCATCATTGCGAAAAGGCAATTTATAAATTGATTATGAACAAAACAAAAAAAAATTAAACTTAAATTAAAAACTTTTCTAAAAATTACTAGATATTTTCTATAAATGAATATAATATTTCTAGATATACAGATGCTGTAACAGTATAATATTTTTCTCTGTTTTTTATAGGCACACATGCTGCATTGGCGTAATTAATTTTCTTTAGACCCTTTGGCTGCATTATTTTTACTTATCATGAAATAAAATAAATAGTTTATTGCATCGTGCAATATGTTAAAAATTATAATTCTTTTCAGGTGCCTTTTTTGGAGCTGATTTTAAATCATGGAAAGAGCAAAGAAAATTTGTCTTACATTCAATGAAGGATCTTGGACTTGGAAAAACTAAAATCGTAGAAGATGTAATGGTAAAGTATAAAGTATCAAAGTAACTTATTTTTTCTGTTCGGTAATTCTTTTTTCTGTTTATTTCCTTTTATGTTGATTGCTAACATTTTATTCCCATCATTGATTACAGCCATTTGTAATTAGGCTAATTATTTTTTGTGCGCTTTTAACGCTTACAAAATTGTTTTCCTGAAAAGGAAGACAATATAAAATATCTAATAATGCAGAAAATTGTTAAAAAGAAATAAAAAATTGAAATACTAATTGATACATTTTTTAATCAGCAGGATACCAACATGAGCACTTCCAGATTTTTCATAACCACCCAGTAGCTATGACAGATGCCGTATTTGTAGAAATTTGCGCCGTGGGTTTATGGCAATATCTAACTATTATTTACAATAATTTATCACTAATATTTGATGACGAAGTAGTATTTAGCGACAACTGGCATCAATATATTTCTATTATTTATATAACGTCATCAAAATTTTATAATAAAGTAGTGCTTAACGAAAATAATTATTTCAAACATAATGATCAAACCTTTGAATTTGTCGAGGACTAGTGATAACATATTGGCTTGGTGACATACTAACTGAAAAGAAAGTATTGTTTACAGCATAGAATAAACTATTTAATTGATTAATCTAAATCATGATTTCCTTGTAGGAGGAAATAAACCACTTCATGCAAGTACTGAAAAGTCACAACGGTAACCCAATGGATGTAAAACCTCCTTTGACTCCTAGTATGTCCAACAATATATCTGCTCTTGTATTTGGGAAAAGATACGAATACGATGACCCAGATCGCCAATTCTTGGACGAAAATTTAGAACAAGCAATCGAATCCTTTGCACAGACATCTCCGGATGTGTTGTATCCATGGATGAGACGCATTCCTTTCTTTACTAAACTTCTGACAGTTGATAAGTCATTGACAGCGTATAATAACTTCAGAACATTTTTCAGGTAAAACCAAATTGTAGTGCTCCTGGAGAGCTATTATGTTTTTAGAACTGTTTATTTTATTGGAATGACGGCCTTTTTTTAAAATTAATAAAAATGAAAACTTCTTTTTACCTTTTTTAATGCACTAAAAATAGAATAATACGTATATTTACGTATTACGAAAAGGAAAATATTTAAGATGTCAATCAGATTTGTTTTAAATGCGTGCTGTAAAGTGAGCATATTTTATCCTTGATATTTGACATATTGAGTTAAAGTTAGCCAAGAAAGCCTTTAAAAAGACAAAGCAGTCATTACCAACAGCTCGCCAAGTTTGAACTAGGTCATGTAATAGGACACCGAGAAGGTGGATTTTCTTTCTTCTATATTGCGGAAAGACTTGGCCGGAATGTATCCATTGTGAATAATTGTTGGGAGCAGGGGTCAAGGGATGATATTGTCTCAAGAAGACTGGGTTCCGGGTGGTCACGTGGCACTACTGGGAGGGAAGAACGTCATATTCAAAGTATAGCTGCGGTGCATTGCATTGCGTCTGAAACAGAAATTCGAGCTGATTTGGTATCACAGTGATGTAACGAATTGTTAGAAATAAATTACTTCAAGAGCAGCACCGAGCCAGACGTCCTGTGGCATTCCTTCCACTGACTCCAAACCTTTGCCCCTTGTGACACCAGTGGTGTCGAGCCAGAGTTCATTAGGGGACGAAGTGGAGATCTGTTGTGTTTTCTGATGAAAGCAGGTTCTGCTTTGGTGACGGTTATGGCCATGTGTAGGTCAGAAGGATGCCAAGGTAACGCCTGCAACCAAACTGTCTGTGGCCTCAAAACGCTGGTCTTACACTTGAAGTCACGGTGTGGTGACAGCAGGAACACTCTCTTGGTTATCTCTAACACACTGACTGCAAATGAGTCTAGTAATTCAATTTGCAGTGCTACCATTCTTGAAAAGAATTCAAGGGAAAGTTTTCCATCGGGATAAAGCTCACTTTCTAACCGCTGTTGCAATGCAACGTGCTCTACAAAGTTTCGACATGTTACCTTGCCCTACGAGACCACCAGGTTTGTCTTCGTTTGAGCACGTATGTGGTATCATTGAACGACAACTCCAGTATCATCCACAGCTATCACTGGCCATCGTAATATCGACAGAATAAGTGAACATGGAGTTCCATAACACAAAGTAACATTAGGGATCTGTATGATACAATGTGTTGCTATTAGTGATAGGTAGGATTGAACTCGCGATCGAACCAGATAACATGACCACTTATTCTTGAGGATATCTGGCTTATAAAGCTTCCGTTACAAATGCGTACATGTTTGCATTCAAAATTCTGGAGGTAACACCGTCTATTAATGCGACAGTTTTTCACATTTTAAATGGATTTTCTTGAGCTTAAATTAACCTGTTAACCTGAAAATTCGATCAAAGATACATGTTAACTAGAATAGTGAACAGTCCAAATTTTATTACTTTGCAACAATTTTCTTGATATTGGAATTCCCCTCCCCTAGTGCACATAAAAAAAACTTTAAAATTAATTGAGAGTTTTTAATACTGAAACTAAATCATTTACCAGAGCTGCTATTTACAGCTAGACAATCATGAATAAAAGGCAGATCAACTATCCTGAAACAAGAGTTAATAGAACATGAAGTCGGAGTTGACATTTTATTAGTGATTTAAGAAAAATAATTGATTGTTCAAATACAACAAAAATTTACAATTGCAAAGGATATTTGCAACGATTCAAATTTCATTAAATATGCAATGTTTTCATTAAACTATCGATAATTAATTATCTTTTTACATTTGCTGTCATATATCCTAACGTAAACTAATAATTAAAGATAGACTGGAGAGTTGAAATAATTTCACCAAGAGGAGAACAACCTATCAACAATTTAAAAATGTTTCTGTTAACAGAATTGAAGGGTTTTTTATATTAATCAAATATAAACTAGGCATAGTGTATTTTCTGTACATCAAAGTCGTTTCTTTGACAAAAGTTCGACTTGTCAGTGTGGCACCGAAGAAGTATTTATAAATCCCTTTATCAAAGCCTGTGCAATATGGCGGGAACACAATCTCAAATGATCAAGGAATTGGATGTCTCTTGACGTCAAAGAACCATAAAATTTCAAGCCATTAAATCTTCTGTTAGGAAAATTTTGTCAAAGCTCTTGTCTTTAGTTCTCATCTAATGTAAAATGTTAACGTACATTTAAGGCATTTTTAATGGGTCAAAATTTAATATGCAATGTAAAAAGTACTTTTTTTTTATTACCTTTTTTCTGTACCATTTTGCGTTTTCTCTAGAGGATTTGTTGTTTAAAAATATTCGACATTATTAAACGTTGTTTATTCTTTTGTACAAGGTAAGGTTTCTCATCGACAGTCCCATCATTTCCGGCATGCCCTCTGGCTAGGTAAAGGTATAGTTTGCATTTGCTCCTGAGTAAAATATTTGATTTCGTCTAAATTCCCTTAAAATAAGTTCCATTATTTTAAAAAAGTACTTTGCATATAATTATCTTTATAAGTAAAAGGCTTATGTAAATTCAAAAAAAGATCGAATTAGTTAATCATTATTATTTAGAAACGCGCCACTAAATGACCTTATTGTTTGCATGCCTACTATGATGGAAAACTCTGAGACAAAGCTATTTTTTGCATTTAAATAGCATTAAAATGAATGTACAATGTGGTTATAGTTAAAGTTCCACTTTGAAATTTTCATAAAAGAAACACTGCTGGGCCAAATGTTATCAAACTTGGTAATAGTTTAAAGTTAGTCATTGGAATTTCTTTTCCACCAAAAAAAAAAAAAGGTTCGAAATCTCAACACCAGGAAAAAAATGACGCTGTATGCAGTATTGTTAAGCAAATATAGCGTATTACAAAGCATGTTCAATGTGATGTCTACCAATTTCTTGAAGCAAGTTATATTGCATTACTGCATTCTCAACAGTAGCTCTTGCATTTCAGGAGGAAAGTTAAGTCGGTGTATCTCTTTTTTCAGTTCCTCCAAACTGTTTAGATTATCACCATAAAAAGTGCTTTTGAGATAACACACACTGAACACACTATATTACACGTTTCAGAAGCGATTAAACACACTTTAAATCACCGTCTTCAAGTCCTATTTTGCTTAACAATATTGCATACAGCATCATTTCACACCTGATGGCGAGTTTTTGAACATTTTTTGGCAGAAAAGAAATCCCCATGGCCCCCTTTAAATTATTATCGTTTGATGGCATTTGGTCCAATAGTTTTCTTATCATGATTATTTCAAAGTGGAACTTTGATTATAACTCCGTATATACTATATGTAATAACATTCCAGTAATATATAATAACATAATATGTAATAACAATGGCATAAAGGTCTAGCAATTTCCCTTTTAGGATCATTTGAAAGTGGAATTTTAACTATAACCACTCAGTATATTGAGTAATTTTGATTTAAAGTTGAACTCATTGAAAATGAGAAGTTAGGGCCACTAAAGTGTTGAAAAAATCCTTCAAAAGTAGATTCAGTCGGAATGATTAAAAATTATATGGTAAAAAAAGAAAAGCTTAGCTCACAAGTTATCTGTCGAAAGGACGATTGCCAACTTTCGTTGCCAGTTAATTGTGCCCCCTTTTAAACATATTCAATTGTTTTATTATTATTGCTCAAGTACAATAATAGTATGATAAAATATAATATGATAAAAAATATCATTTTAGTGATAAGATGAATGAATCAAAGTGCATTGATATGTTCAAATTTATCGTATCAGTATTCTACGTATTTGATTATTTTCGTGCTATTATTATTTCGATCAATTTTTATGTCATTCATTCATCAAACCAGGGATAAAGAAATAATTCAGTTTTGAGTTTTAAACATCTAAGAATTATATACAGAGAGGTTATTATAAAAATTCCCCTATAAACAGTATCCTACAACGCAAACGGATAAACGGATTGCAGCGAAATTTAGATTATAGATTACACATAAAATGCGCTCACTGAATTTTGGGAAAAAATAGCTCAAATTAGCTATTAATAAAAACAATATCAACAAACTAGCACAAGAATTATGAATAATAAATTGCAAAATCTTGAAAAGCTACCAATTCTAGAAAAAAATATTGAGATTTACATGCTTGCGAACAAGAGGAAACAGGCTAGGGTAAGAAATGCTTATAGTTGTCATATTTTATGTCGATGTTTCCGGCTGTAATGTTGAAGGTATCTTGTAACATTAGGAACTCCATAATGCTTCATGTGCAAAGGATCTAAACTGTTGAGTTACGATCTGCTTTTGAACACACTGTCCATCGAATTGAAATTTTATAGATGAATGAGGGTGATCACATGGAACATCTTTTCCTACATCATCCAGAAACAATTTAAAACTGCCCCTTTTGTGCAATTTCGTTCTAATCTGTCCTTGTTTCTACAAATTGAAATGTTTTTCCCTATGAAACAGCGTATCGTTATTTTTTCCTTACATTTACTCAATGTGGTTTGATGGCAAGGTGATCAAAAACTAGTCAATAAATGTTAATTTGGTTTCTGTATTCCATTTTGGTCGTTTATTGTAATAAAATTCACGTTTTTCCCGGAAAAGCGTCCACTAATGGAAATTTTGGAACTAAAGGTTTTTTTTTTCAAAATATTGTTAGCATATCTTGTAAATAGTCCACATACCGAATTCCTTTGAAATCCGTTCCTCCATTTGCGCTGTAAAATGTTGTTTATAGAGGAAGTTTAATTACAACCACCCTGTGTATTTTTAGTTTCTAAACATTTACAAATATATCTATATCTGTTACTATACAATTTCAATTTTAGAAATCAATAATTTAGTTTTTAATAATTGATGAAAACTTAATTTTTGAAATTCATGGAATTTAAAGTAATTCAAATTTACTTTGTTTAATTGATGCGTTTATACTTTCTCATTGCTATCAGGAGTGCATAGCTGAATGGCGATCAAATAAAATGAGCTGGAATCATGTAGTGTAGTGTAATCTCAAAACAATTAGCAATATGATTCTTTGGATTTGGTAAGCGGAGCGAGGGGTGACTTTTATCTCCTAGTCTAATATAAGGATTGCAAGTCTAATATAAGGATTGCAATATCGGACCAAAAGCTTAGTACCGGTATGCGGTACTTTTTAAATCTTAATACCGGGATACCGGTTTTAATATTGGTGGTAAAAAGTTTAGAAAAAGAAAGAAAACACTAGCGTTTTTTTGTTTTATTTGCCATTTTTTTAGGGAGTGTAATTTGTAACTTGCAATAAAAATGTAATTTGTAATAAAAATAATTTGTAACTTATAAATTATAACTGTATATAAAGAATCACAAAAAAAAAGTGAAAGAACATATTATTTATTTAAATCACAAAAAAAGTGAAAGAACATATTATTTATTTAAATCACAAAAAAAGTGTAAATATCACTATCCAGTTTGTAGTACTATTACCAATTTTCGAAATGTGATCTTAAAAAACATAATACATGAATTGCACTGTCATTAAGCCTGGAAAGCATTTTTAATGTTTACGTCTCATAAAAACGTTAGAAATCATTGTTAAATGTAAACATCTCCTTTAATCTTTCTTCTCATACTTATTTTGTCGAATTAAACCCATCCTAACGCATGCGCAAAAGCGTGGAGGGTTTTATAATCCATTGTCAAACAGTATTTTATAACTTTTCTTGATTATACGACGGAACTTTGTACTCAAAGTATAATTAATTTCGGCCGTTATGGAGATATAAAAACATAAACGTATACCATTTAGTTATGTTGGCGATCCCTGAAAATATAGTGGAGACAATTTTAAAAACTTCTGTAAATACCGAAGAAATGGTATTAAACTTGTGAATACCTGTATTACAAAATTGTACAAATGGCTTAAAATATCTATATTCGGTATACCGGTATTGCAAACCCTAGCTTCTTATAAATCATTTAAAAAAATTTAATTTTCCTTACAGAAAGGAATTAGATAAACACGTGCAGAATTTGGATCCCAATAACATTCGAGACTTTATAGATAGATACCTACTGGAAATTGATTTGCAAAAGGAAAAAGATCCGAACACTACGTTTCACCGTATGAAAATACAGTACTCTTTCAGATAAATTCATTTTTTTTTATACTAAACACTAAATGAATCATATCTTGAGTATTGCTATTCATGAGATTAGATATTTTATTTTAAAATTTTGAAACGGAAACTAGTTATCATCAGACATTGAAAATGTAAAATATTTAAGAATGAAATTTCTGATATGCTGGGGAGCATTATCTCCCAATACTACGATAAATTCGTTTTGAATTGAATTTGATGATGACATATAAGTGATTGAATTTTGTTTCTAATTTTAAACCTTACAAGATGTTTATGGAGTATACGATCGTAATTTGCGATGCACCAATTTAAAAAAATTACCTCTATATACCCTGGTATTTGTGACTATATGAGATCAAATTTTGTTTCATGAGGAATATTGTAATATTAAACATTCAGATTAGAATTTATCATTAGTTGTACGTATGACGTTGGCGGTCGCTAAAGCTTTCGAGATGATACACGCTTTTAAAGAAATTTCCCCATTAAGTTTACCATGTAACATTAAGTTTACCATGAGTTGGTATATCCCTTTCAGGGGCGGTGACATACTCCATATGTCACCTTTTTACAATTTTTTTAAAACTAGAAAATCGCGTTGAAATAACTACATAAAATTTCCTAACGTTTTTTAAGTCTTTATCTTGCCAATAGACGGCAGCACGAGTCTTAGAAAGTATTCTGTTTCCACACAAAAAATTCAAGATGGAAACATGTTTTCATATGATGTAATTTGTCTTCATTTTATTCCGATAAACTTTATTTTCGAATTCAAAAAGCTCATTTTTTTGCGTCATTCATGTTAAAAAGCGTCATGAATCCCTAAAACTGCTTTCATTTCATAAAAATACCTTCTAATTACGAGTTGCATATTTGTGAATTCGCTCCAAAACATGTTCTAGATGCGCGGTGACATACCAGTATGTCACCTACCCCCCAGCCCCCTAAGGACCTTAATTTTTTTAAACTGTAAATTACATGTCAGTAATAGGATATGATCAGATTTAAATAATTGTTTCGAAAAAAAAAATCATTTTTGGCATAGTGCCCCTGAAAGGGATATACATATATTTGCCAAAGATATCAAAATGATCCCTTTCGGTATTTAGCATTAAAAAAATGTAAATTGCTTTATCTATTATAAAGTTAAAGCAGGATTAAACTTTCATATTTTCAATTTATTTATTGAAATGGGGTATGATGAAAAGACAGAAAAAAAAGTGCTTATTTTCTAATCTGGGTCTGCAAGAGCATCTATACTTCTACTATCATTTTCTACCAAAACATTGACATACCTCTTCTTACTAACAACCTATAGTAGCCCCACCTAACTGATTTTCCATTCGGTCTTCTTGCTTCTTATATACATACACATTTTACTAAAGCATACTTATTTCTATAATTACACCTATGTCTATGTGTTTCTCTATCAAGCCGTTATGTATTTAAAAATAAACATATGTTTTGTCAATAATAGTTATTCTAATGCCCAAAATAAGTCCTTTGGTAAAAATGGATATACTATATACATTCCTCCGAAACTAAAAAAAGTAAAAGATAATATTTGAGATTATATGTCTTCTAAATGTATTATAGAAATTAAATAAAATGTTCTCACAAAATACGGCAATAATTTTCACGAAGAAGATTAACGAAAAGTTTTCTCAGGGATGTCAAAATTACACATTGGTAAACTTAATTATAAAAGTTCTATGGTTGTTTCAATCGGTCTGAACTGTAGGCGAAACAAAAATATGATTTTTTAAAAAAACATTTTAGTTCAGATTACCGATATTATTACTATTATTTATTGTGAAATTTTACAGCTTTTATCGATCTTAATATTCTACGCCATTCTGATTCACCACTTAAAGATAACACTTCTAAAGGTGGTTCATATATCCATATAGAAACTAGGATATTTCACATCATATCATATTTTGTCAGGAGAATTCAAAAGGTGTTTACTTTCAAGATGATCTCTTATCTTTACACTTGAGATGAGTATGCATATATATATAGATTAGATTAGACCGATCGAAATTACTTGAACGAATGATAGGAATTTCGTCACACGTGTCGATTTAAGGAATATAGGAAGGGAATTATAAGGAATCTTTTAAAATAGTTTGTTTAGATCGATAAATTTTGATAAAAATTTATCGATTTCAACAATTTTTCAGAGCTTCTGTTGCACTACTTAAACATAGAAGGTGGAATCAGATAAGGTAATAAGAAAACATTTTAGAATGAAGTTAATATAGGGAAATTAAGATAAAGCTTAGAAGAATAATTAAATTTAAATATCATTACAAACACATACATATATGTTTATATAATGTAAAACACATATTTTAAGCAGTTTCGTAGCCGAAGAGAGTAGACACTTTTGTAGTTTTAACTACCTTGCTTTATTCGATTCAGGGAGGCATAATTTATGTTTTAGCAAGAGAGACGAAGTACATCAATCTACACAAGAGAGAAAAGAGGAATGCGAACGAAGTATTTATCCTCTTAATTATATACTGTGTGAATCTAATAG
>JAPMOQ010004942.1:0-20627 GCA_026543055.1 Argiope trifasciata | reverse complement strand
CCATTCTAGAAACGAGAATAACACTTGAATTTTAACAATCCTCTCCATTATATCCACATCATTCTAGAAACGAGAATAAAGAATTTTAACAGCCCTCTCCAGTATATCCACACTATTCTAGAAACGAGAATAAAACTTGAATCCTAACTGCCCTCTCCATATTTCGACATATTTCTAGAAGCCAAACTTTTGAATCCTAATAGCCCTCACCATATTCCAACATCATTCTAGAAACAAAATTGCTTGAATCTCAATAGCCCTCTCCATCATTTCCACATAATTCTAGAAACAAGAATTATATTTGAAACCTTATTTCCATCTCCGTATTGGAACATCATTCTAGAAACATAGCACATGAATCCTACCTTCTCTCTCCTTATCTCTGCTCCATTCTAGAAGCCAGAATAACACTTGAATCCTAACAACCCTCTCCGTATTCCGACACCTTTCTAGAAACAAGAAAAACACTTGAATCTTAACATCCCTCAACATTATTTCCACAAAATTCTAAAAACAAGAAGCATATTTGATACCATATTTCCCTCTCCTTATTGGGACTTTCCCTCTCTTTTTCCTCTCCTTATTATATTATTCTAGAAATGATAACAGCACATGAATCCTACCTTCTTTTTTCTTATTTCTACACCATTCTAGAAACGAGAAGAGCATTTGAATCCTAACCGCCCTTCTCGAGCTTTCAAACATTTCTAACAGGTAAAAGTTTTACTTTTTATTTGACATACACTGATTTTATACATAAACATAATACATTTGGGAGAACAACAACAACAGATTATTCCTGCCTGTCTGTACTTTAAGAAACATGCTAAACTCCATAGCTCAAAAACGCAATGATTTAAATATATTAAATTAAGTATGGAATTTTGTTACTACAAGTTCAGTTTAGTGTGAGATCTATGTCGCAATCAACAGGGAAAAACGCCTCTTAACCTCAAATTCAATTTTCGGGTACTATTAATCGCATGACAGGAATTAGTCATCAAATAATCTGCCCAGGGCTACACGATAAATCCAGTAAAAATGCTAAATTCACTCAAAAAGTTACGTAACTAGTGTACGTCAATGCCATGGCAGGTGTTCTCTTGCATTATTAGTTCATATGAGATAAAGTTTGGCGGAGACTACTACCTTCGTTTGGAAAAGGGGATTAAAAACCTGATCCACAGGCACGACAAATTCCTCAGTCTTCGTAACTGATGTATTGAAAAGCAGCCATTTCCTCAGTCTTCGTAGCTAATGTATTGAAAAGCAACCATTCCTTCAGTATTCGCAACAAATGTATTGAAAAGGAACCATTTTCTAAGTCTTCGCAACTAATGTATTGAAAAGCCACCATTTCCTCAGTCATCGAAACTAATGTATTGAATAGCAACCATTTCCTTAATCTTCGCAAATACTGGATTGAAAAGCAACCATTCCTTTAGTCTTTGCAACTGTATTGAAAAGCAACCATTTCCTCAGTTTTCGTAACTAATGTATTGAATAGCAACCATTCCTTCAGTCTTCGCAACTAATGTATTGAAAAGCAACCATTTTCTAAGTCTTCGCAACTAATGTATTGAAAAGCAATTATTACCTCAGTCTTCGCAACTCATGTATTGAAAAGCAACCATTTTCTAAGTCTTCGCAACTAATGTATTGAAAAGCAACCATTTCCTCAGTCTTCTCAACTAATGTATTGATAAACCAACCATTTCCTCAGTCTTTGCAACTAATGTATTGAAACGCAACCATTCCTCCAGTCTTCGCTACTAATGTATTTTAAAGCAATCATTTCCTCAGTTTTCGTAACAAATGTATTGAAAAGCAACCATATCTGCGTTGGTAATAAATTCATATTATTCTCTACACTTGTCCTTTTTTTATATAATTCATCTTAGCTGGAAGAAAAGGGCTCTCGAATTAGTAGGGAAGCGCGCTTACATGGATCTCCCCCGGATCAAAAGCTTCGCTTTTATACATCCCAATACATCATCACAATGATGCTCTGGTACGAAGTATGCGGATGTAATAACATCCCATCAAAAGCGGGATCGCCACTTTCACTTTTCCCCAAGACCGAAGGGTGGAAATCAAAGGGGCGTAACGGATCTCGCTTCGAATGTGGAAACAAAAATCGAATCAAAGAGAGGCACCCATTAAAAAACCTCCTTCTTCCCCCACCCGTCGGAAGCAAATACTCTGAACTTTTTATTCCAATTACTCGCCTTTCCACAAAATTACCATAATGGAATTTGGACAGACTCTTTGCGGCAAAAGGACGGACCGGACCCACCTCGCATATGACTCACGCCCATCCCCAACCGTAAGGGATGCCTTCTTTCCCTTACCATCGCTAAATACCAATTTAAAAGTCACTAACTTAGTTTGCATTCGAGAAAACCAAAAGGAATTTGAAATTAGCCCACGGATATTCTCCTTAATGCCATTACTTTCGCGGGAATATTTTACAGAAGCGGGAGGATCGGTTACAGATTTTTGGAACGAGCCTCCTTTATATAAATTTGAAACCGAAGAATGTATCAAGAAGGGGGACGCATTCGAAGAGAGCTTTGTCAAAAAGTCTTTCTTCCTTTTCACTTTATTTAGTGTCAGAAACTCCATCACACACGCACAGAAATAAAACTGAAAACATATCTCTTCAGGAAATTCGAGGAGTTTTTTTGAATATAAACAAAGGCAATAATATTAATTTTCAATTTTATGTATTTACTAAACTAATAAAACAAGCCTCTTTTTTTCATTTTTGCATTATTTAGTGTCAGAAACTTCATTACACACAAATAAAACTGAAAACATATCTCCTCAGGAAATTCGTTGAGGTTTTTTGTATATAAACAAAAGCAATAACATTAAGTTTCAATTTTATGTATTTACTAAACAAGCCAACAAACAACAAGCCTTTTTTTCATTTTTACTTTATTTAGTGTCAGAAACTCCATCACGCTCAAATAAAACTTAAAACATATCTCCTTAGGAAATTAGAGGAGTTTTTTTGTATATAAACAAAAGCAATGATATTAATTTTCAATTTTATGTATTTATTAAACAAATAGAACAAGCCAACAAACAGCGGGCCTTTTTTTTCATTTTTACTTTAGTTAGTGTCAGAAACTTCATCACACACGCACGCAAATAAAATTGAAAACATAGCTCCTCAGGAAATTCGAGGAGTTATTTTGTATATAAACAAAAGCAATAATATTAATTTTCTATTTTATGTATGTACTAAACAAATAGAACAAGTCAACAAATACCAGAAATATTCTCTCTCCAACTTTCGAGCAATATATTTTCATAAAAAGGAATGCTTTCAATTTAGAAACCTCTGATATATATGAGGATATAATAGGAATTTTCAAAACCCTTTTTACAATTTCATTATTAAGATCATCACCTAACTTCAGTTATCTAGTTCATAAGGCAATTAATTTATAGTGTTAACATGAATTGGGCTATCTTGATGGATTGAAACTAATATTTCAGAAGAATCTATATCGATGTAAATTAATAATATGACCATTTTTTTCCATCAGTCAATAACGTCCTTCAGTTACTATCTTCGATGTACATGGATAAAAGACAAATTTACCTTTATAGAATTTCATCCAAAATTTGATTCATATTTGAAAATAACAATATATAAAATTTGCTTTTTCCAGCTGGTCCGAATTTTGAATTGTGTTCACAAATAGACAGACAATGCCTTACTTAGAAACAGGTTTTTAACTAAGAGGGTTCTAATGCCAACAAGTTCATCAAAATCTTAAGATCAAATTCCAGATTAATATTTTTTCTTTTTATCCTAAATGAAAGGTAGCATAAAAATGAAAGGAAATAAATAAGAAAATTTCAAACTTGCTTAGTAACTGGTTAAAATTCCAATTTCATTGCTCCATAGCGAATTCGTAGTGTCTTTAAATATCAAAATATTACCATTCAATTATTATTTATATGTATATGCAAATTTATATAATAACTTTAAAACGTAATTTATACTCGTTGAATAACCATCAAAACTAGAAATATGCCCCACAGAATTTTTATTTATTGACCCTAAATAATTCATGAGAATTGCAGATACTTCATGTACGTAAAATGAAAAGTTTTTTTTATTACTGACATCAAGAGTAAAGCAGTTTCAAGGCCTTTTGCATTGTCTTCAATCAGATTCTTTGAAAATTTACTTCATATTTGCAATGAACCAAAACCAATGTCAATTGGCAGCCTACGACTTTGCAATTTCTAATTCGAAAAAAATATATATATAAATAATCAAGAATTTTAAAATTACCTATCCGTGAAAGAATAAAGAATCATCAGTAAAATCTAGGGAAATATGGCTGGCCAATTTTATAACTACTTAGCTCTCTAACTACGATGAACAAAACAGGATTTAATCCGAGAACTATACCAAAATAAGTGAAAAAAATCCAACCTTCGATCTTCTTAAATAATTCTTAGCGCAGAATTTTGAAATTTCTAAATTGTGATTGAACGAAGCTTGATTTGTTGACCAAGGAGAAAATAACGAAATATTTTTTAGTTTTCGGTAAACTATGAGCGGAATGTTAAATTTTGCTATGAAAATATGGAGATTAATTTCTTAGATTAGGTGGATTTGTAATCAAAAATGACCCGTATCATTTAACATTTTTCAAGTTAGTATAAACTAACTTCATTACAAAATTTCTCAAATTATGAGAAATACTTGGTGCTTTCAATGAATTTATGATTGTGCTAGCTACCCAAAATACTGACCTAACATATATTTTCTTTTTCAGTCTCTGGACGGTTTTGCCTTTGCCCTGAGTGCGGACGGGCGGTTCCTTTACATATCAGAAACCGTCTCCATCTACTTGGGCCTCTCGCAGGTAAATAACCCTGTAGCATTTTCGAAATTTCTTTATTATTTTATTTTATACTAGCCGCCTTTGGCGACCAGCTGGTTCGCCATGAGTAATGTGTTCTAAAATTTCCAATTAAATCATATATTTTTTAGCCAAAATTTAAGAAATAGTTTAAGTTAAAAGATTCAGTTATTAGTAGTTAAAGAGTCGGTAACTTTATTCGGAAAAACTTTTTGAGTTTAATGCTCTAATAATTTATCAATTATGCTTCCAAAATATTAAAAATGTTTTTTTCGGTGATATTGCCAAAATGTGAAATATGTTTTTTAAAGAAAGCGAAAAAGGGAAAAAAATTATTGAATTAATGATACAGATATTGCAAACGATTTCTTAGAATCCTTTGCCTTGCATTTATTTTTATAGAAGATTTCACATTTTATATTTATGTTATTTTATCCAGTCACGTGCTGAAAGTTTTATTTCTTAAGATTTGATTTACGATGATAGTTGTTGTTTTTTCATTTGAACTTCCGGCATTGTTTTATTTTATCCAGTCACGTGCTAAAAAAAACATGGTTAAAATATTTCTTTAAAAATTCGTTAAAAATAGAAGCTTGAGTTATACATTAAAACACTGATACCATTAGAAAGCTAATTTTTTTTATCTTTAAATTGATGTTAAAATTATGTTTGTTCGATAATAATTTCGGAAGTTATAGCGGAAAAACGTCGAAATTTCGCTTAAATTTTAATTAATTCAAATTCTAATTAAAAATTCAAAAACAGGGCTTCGAGGTGCGCATTCCGGACCTCCAAGGTATACATGTACCAAATTTGGTAGCTGTAGATCCAACAGTCTGGCCTGTAGAGTGCCAACACACACACACACACGCACACACATTGAGCTTTATTATAAGTATAGACTAGCTATTACCCGTGACTCTGTTCGCGTGGAAATTTTGATGTATAAGTACGAAAAACTGCCAAATAAGGACAAATAAAAAACATTAAACCTAACCTAAAAATGATACATTTAAAAGTATAAGCATACACGTATAATATATAACATAAATGCAATTTAATAACTGAAACACACAACTAACGTAAAAAACAATTTATTTCCGTTGCGTACTCAAAATTTAAAAAGAATAGCAAATCAAGTCCGGTCAAATCCATTTTATTTATGGATCAAGATGGAGATAGCTACAACAGTATTATACACATAATTTTTAAATGTTCAATTTAAATGAAAAGACAGTTGTCTACAATCACGCATGAACTTTCGTAATTCAAGCTCGTAAATATTGCCTTTTGTTACCTAAGTTTAACACTTAGGTTGAAATTCTTAAAAGGGACTGCAGTACAAAAGAAACGTACTGTAAAAGAACTCTGGTACTACTAAAACCTATGACATAGACGGCTAATAGAAAAGTCTGTATGTTTACACAAGTAGAGCCAGGTAAGGCCATTCATTGTTTGATGAAAAAGAAATTTTTGGGACACCCTAATGCCATGGCATAAGCGGATAGCTGGAAAGAAATATGAGATTTCATCCCAAGTCATCATCAGTAAGCAAGCAAGTCTAAATGGTCCCTAGATAGAGCATAAGCATTTCAAAGTCGGCATGAAGACACTACCATTTTGTCTCCATGGCGCAAACTAAGTCAAGTGCCAGTGGCTTATATACATCTAATTAGTTGGTACCCGGGGCGTTGCTGTTGTCGAAAAAAAATATTATTAAGAGCAATCAATAAATAATTTACCAATGTTTTATCAAAATAGTATGAAGCGTATGACACTATATAAAATACAGACAAAGAAATATTCATTTTTATATATTAGATTTGCGTATTCTTTTAGGATTGTAATGCTTGGTGTTCTTTCAGAATGGTAATGAAAGAAACTGTTAATTGTATCTCGTGATTCGTTTCATAATCGTTCAGAATTCTCAAATTTAATTTCAGAAAAAGTGATTAAAATATTTTCTTTTAAAATTGATTAAAGAAAGAAAATATATTTGTACTATAGATAGTTTAAAAGATAATTTTAGAGAATTAAGATGGTGCAAAATTATTTGTACTACAATATTTTCGGTGGTTATTACAAAAACGCTAACATTTAATTAAAATTTAAAGCCCCCAGGTCTCCCAAAACTTTCTCGTATGATCTGTGAAAAAGTTGTTACCTCTGAGAATGACTTGTATGACATTTACGTATTATAGCTACAAAATATTAACCTTTAACTTGGATTTAGCATTTCCACAGAATTTATTGTATCCTCGATGAGATATTTGGAGATTAATCCTTGGTAAATAGATACGGTTGAAATTCGAATTTTTTTCTTAATTTTAGATAATTGAACTATCTGTATAGACATCCCGTAGTTGTAAACAATAAGCTGACCAAGTTTCCTCGCAATCTGTTGAACGGTTTAGGAAGACATAAGAGACATACAAACAAACATTCATTTTTATTTATATAGATTTGATTTCTCGTCACTATGATAGTGCATCTGTACTAAAAAAAAAAGTTTCTATTTCAGGTAGAGATGACGGGCAGTAGTGTGTTCGACTACATCCATCAACAGGACCATGCTGAATTGGCAGAGCAGTTGGGCATCAACCTGGCCCAGTCTCAGTCCCAGAACATGGCTTCCAGTCCGGGATCCGTGGCTTCCGACGATGGCTCTTCGTCCTCCGCACCTGGAGTGTCCACGCCGAATCTGGACAGACCGCGTGAGTTCATAAAATCCAGAGTATATACCCTTCTTCTTCTAGTACAAAGCCAACCAACACTGAACGTAGCAGTATCGACAGGATTTGTTGTGGTCGACTGCTAAATAAGTATTGTCCAACATGGACCGAAAAATTAAACTAACATTCCTTTCGGGGTAGTAAATAGCTGTCTTTCCCCCCATCTGCACACTCTCCAACAGATGAAATGAAACTGTCCATATTTGACATCGTATCCTTCAGGGTTTTGAGATGACCCGGTAATATCAGCACTGTACTTAAATCCTTACTGACAATCTTCAGGTCCTTCCTTAACTCTGATACCTATATACATTCCATTAAATAGTGGTAAACCACACCGATTTCTCAACAAACGCAATATGATTCTAATCTTCTTCTTCTTGTATACAGCCGACCACCCCTCCACCATCGAACGTAGCAGTATCGACAGGATTGGTTGCGGTCGACTGCTGAATAAGTATTGTCCAACCTTACATGGACCGAACAGTCATACTAACATTCCTTTCGGGGTAGTGAATAGCTGTCTTTCTCCCCATCTGCACACTCTCCAACAGATGGAATGAAACTATCCATCTTAAACATCCTATCCTTCAGGGTTTTGAGACAACCTGGTACCATCAGTACCGTACTTAAATCGTTATTTACAATCTTCAGGTTCTTCCTTCACTCTGAGATCTCCATACGTTCTGAGATCTCCATTTCTCCATAAATGCATTTATTTTCCTGCGCTTCTAAATCTTTAGAAATGTGCAGGAAATCCCTCATGTCCAGATATTATTTGGATTATAAATGGATAGTATCTTCTTATTTTAATTTCCGGATTAGGAATAAAGTCGAAAGTGACTCTTCCTTTTTATGACATATACCATCTGTCAAACACTTGTAGTTTCATTTATTCTCTCAATTATAGTATATACCCACGCCTATTTTTCCTCATTTCAAAACTGTCCTTTATAGCTTATTAGTTATTAAGAATATTTTTATATCGCTCAATTAAAAGAAAATTTATGTCCTTGATACATATTTGGTACTAAATAAGTTCTGTAATTTAATGCATTCGCTGCCACTGCGTTAGAAATAATATGTAATAGTACCAAACCATCTATGTTATTAGATGACACCTTCTGTACTACAGTTAAAAGATAGCAAAGAACGGGTCATCTCATTAGATAGATGGTCCTCATATCAGGCGTGGGTAGTGGCAGTGAACATGTAAAGGAGCATCCTGTGCATGGTCCATCAAAAATGAAAAGCGTCCCAAACCAAATACGAATCCAAGATCTAAAATGTTTTTTTTTAATTAAACGTTACATTCAGTTTTTAAAATCTTGCTATTTAGAATAATATCGACAAGCATAGAAGAAATTCGAGATGATTTTACTTATAGATAAAAGATGCATGTCCCCCTAGCAGTTGCCAATCATTCCTATTTTTCGTTTTAAAAAAAGAAATATATATATATACAACGATTTAAAAAAGTTGCTTTTCAACACATTGTAAAGAACTAGAACTGATCTTAAATAATTCTCTTCTAAAGTTGAGATGAATTTCAACTTTGAGTTTTTGGGAAGTCATTTGAGTTTTAAATAATCAATTATTAGTAGCCACCCAGAGAGATTTTACTTAAATTTTAAACTAAGTTTAGAGTGGAAGATTCTGTAGTGATATCTTAATAAGCCAGATAACATCTACGGGATTGAGCAATTGCTTTTGTCCTGTAGTTATGTTACTGGGTTTCAGACCCAAAGGTGCTGGGTTCTATTCCGAGCACATCTCACCTTCCACAATGGTGACCACGAACAATGAACCTTCAACCTTCATGCAACTGATGTGGCGCCATCTACCCGCAACCAAAGTCGTCAGACTCATTTGACGCAACAATTCACGCACGCTCGCCATAACGCCTGGCGTGACAAAAAAATTCTGCGCTCGCCAAACAAAGATACGTAGCAAAGGTACGGAGCATTACACACAACAGCTACACACAGCAGCCTCTCACTCAACAAACCAATTCATCACCACTCAACAACAACGCATATCGTTCGTCAACTTACTGGAGGGTGAGTCTGTGGTGATATCTTAATAAGCCAAATAACATCTACGGGATTGAGCAATTGCTTTTGTCCTGTGGTTATGTTACTGGGCTTCAGACCCAAAGGTCTTGGGTTCTATTCCGAGCACATCTCACCTTCCACAATTCTTTAATATTTGTTTTGCTCAGTTCACAACTACTCGTTAGTTAAATGATTAACTTTTCAATTTTACAAAGTATGTATTCCAACTTAAGTCCTTTGCCATTTTCAAGGTCACGGTTTCTTATGAAACTAAGTTTATAAAAGCCATTTTTTTTAAGCCGGAGGATGATTTTTTACAATTTTATTAATGTACAAATATAACATATTAGTAGCCAATGAAGATAGCAGATGGGAGCATCAATTTTAGTTTGTTCCTCTCTTTTGCGAATTTATAAATCAATCATCATTTTCAAGTAAAAAAATAAATGAATGATGAAATCTGAAAAAGGCTCAATTTATTTCATAGTCCCTGTGATGACGATGAACAGCAACACCCTCTACAAAGGAATGGACCGCTCCTTCTGCGTCCGGATGAAGTCCACTCTCACGAAGAGGGGATGCCATTTTAAGAGTTCAGGGTACAGGGTAAGTACTTTAAACTGCCCATTTTGAACTTCATAAGTCGCAGCTGTGAATATATATATATATATATATAAACAACCATAAAAGCATTAAATAATTAAAACCCATTTCCAGAATCATCGAAAATTAAACCGAAACTAATTATGTCGGCATCGAAATTAAAATTTAATTTGGAACTGAACAACAAAAAGAAAAATTTTCTTTTTTATTTGTTGTAATTTTGATTACGTTGTATTCCTTCTTACTTAGCTTTCGTGTGTGTGTGTGTGTGTGTGTGTGTGTGTGTGTGTGTGTGTGCGTGCGCTACCCTTATTATAAATTTTATATATATATAAAACTTAAAATAAAATATTAGGTGTAATTTATCGTTATTAATTACTTTTTGAAAGAAAAATGTAAAATATTCTTGACACCAAACAAATGGAAATAATAAACCAATTCACGGAATAAATTGGAAACAAAGAACTTTTATATTTGAGAGTTAAAGTACAATTCCATCATCGTAATAGCAAACTGCGTGAGGGCCGCGGGTAAAGTCCCAGCTTCAGTACAGAAGGGCTACAGGTTCGAGATCCTATTTCACCGAACAATCATTGTGTAAACGAATCTGGTGCACGTTAAATCCGTCGGTATTAACTGGTGTGGAAGTTTGGAAAGAGGATGCCAGCTAAGGTGTCATCTTTGTCATCTGACCGTGGTTCAAAATTATGAATTCCACCCCTAAATAACTCTACTGTTGCTTAAAAATGGGATGTTGATATAACTAAAATAAAAACCAATTGCTTGAATTGATGGTTCTGAACTTTCCTTTAATTTTAATAATATTTTTCACTCATTTTCTGTTATGACGGAGCTCAAACTCATCCGTTCAACGGATTTTCATTTCCGCTTTTATTTAGTAACATATATACTTTTTAATTTGATATGAATGATTCCACGGAAATCATGTTTTTCAACTGCATCAAACAGTAAGGTGATATATTTTTTTAAATACATCCCATGTTAATCATTTGACAATCTGAGAAGATGGTTACCAAAGTAGGCCACTAGTACATTGCAAACAATTGGTGACATCAGTACAGTAGTTGGAGCTGAAGGGTTGATTATTTGATGTTACTCATATTGCTGCATAAAGAAAGCTTACCACGTGTTCAGTGACCGAATGGTCAAAGCACGTGATCCAAACCCAGAGTTTGCGGGTTCGATGCTCGCCATGGCTGTTGTATCCAAAATATCAATTTTTAATTTGTTTCCTTAGTTATTGTTTCCTTATGTTCTCCAACACTCTAGACCTTTCTTTGTTATGTAAATTAATTGTTTCTGTAATATTCTGTTCTTGTATAAAAGCTGATACCCACTCGTCGTGGTCCACTTCTCGACCTTGTAAAGTTGCAAGTCGCTACTTTCTTTCAATAAACTTGTTAGTTAGTTTAGAGCTGACGGCGTGTTTATTTAGATCTTCGTGACAATTTAATACTTTAAAAAAACTTTGATATAGTCAAGTTATATGCGTAGGAACTAAGCCCTTTCTTATTTATTATAGGTTGTCCTGGTTCTGTCCAATATAGTCACCTTATATGCACAGGAACTAAGCCTTTTTTTTTTTAAATGTATTACAGGTTGTCCTGGTTCTGTCCCACATGCGACCACATTACAGTTTTGGTGCCCACGCAGGCAGGGGGAAGCAGGGAGTGGTGAACGTGATGGGGATGGTGGCTATGGCGATCGCCCTCCCTCCCCCCTCTATAAATGAGGTGAGACTTGAGAGCGACATGTTCGTCACGAGACTCACCTTCGAGTTCAGGGTGGCACACTGCGAACCCAGGTGAGTACACAAGATACCTTTTATGTAAAAATCACGTTTTCCTTTTTTTTAAAAGACACGGTATTTCATTTTATAAAGAATTTTCGCTAAGGTTATTAAAGTTATTAAAAATAAATAATAAGGTTATTCAAAAATAAGGTTATAAGGTTATTAAAATATAAGGTTATAAGGTTATTAAAAAATAAGGTTAATAAGGTTATTAAAGAAACATTTTCTCATGATTAAATTATTTTGTAGAAAGGTATGTTATTTTAATCTATTTATTTCAATTTATTTCTTCATTTTTCAACTAATCTGTCATCTTTGCTAATACAGAATTCATCTAAATCAATCAGAATGTCCTACATAACTTTAAAATTCTCAAATCAAACTAACAGAAAAAGTTCGACGTGAAAGTGTTCTTTCTTTAATAAAGACACGGCATTTCATTTTATAAAGAATGTTTTCTAGTTATTAAAAAAAACATTTTCTCTCAAGATTAAATTATTCTGCAGAGAAGTATGTTATCTTAATACATTTCCTTAGTTTTTGACTGATCCGTCATCATTGCACATGCAGAATTCATCTAAATGGATGGAAATTCCTGTATAATTTAAAAATTCACGAGTCAAACTGAGATAATTCGTGACAATGTTAATCTAATATTAATCTGCAAACCACAATATTGAACTAACATCAAACTTGCAAATGGAATAACAATTGATGACATCTGTACAGTAGTTGGAGCTGAAGAATCTATTAATTGATATTACACGTGTTACTGATATTATACTTTTTTCCCCTCTTTATTATAGGGTGTCTGATCTTCTAGATTATACAGCGGAGGAACTAACGGGCAAAAACATGTACACACTGTGCCACGGACAAGACGTACAGAAGCTCAGGAAATGCCATATAGACCGTAAGTACTATTCTATAAATTCAACAAAAAAAAAAAACTGCCACAAAATTTGAAGTAGTTTTCTAATTCATGTTTTGATTTGTCATGTGATCACTCATGCTAAAAGTAATTCGAACACATTCCACAATTATAGATTATTTGCAAGGATTTAATGCCAAAAATGGTTTCAACACTTTCCCAATTATAGACTTATTTAATATAGATTAGTTTCAAATTTGTTAAAAAAAAAGAAAGAAAGTGGGATTTATTTTTGCATGTACAAACTTGCGAAAGATTACTGAACGGCATATCCGAGCTCAATAGAATTGTGAAACCAAACAATTTTAAAAAGGTTGTATAATAACTCGCCTAGCAAATACTCATGCTACCACTACCAGTAGCAGCAACGGTATCAAACTGCAAGATATCACACATTTGGATTACTGGACAATGTAGCAATTTTACCTGATGGTATCAAATTGCAAGATATCACACATTTGGATTACAGGACACGGTAGCAAATTTACCAGATGGTATCAAATTGCTATATATCATCTATTTGGATTACTGAACAATGTAGCAACTTTACTTGATGGTATCAAACTGCAAGATATCACACATTTAGATTACTGGACAACATAGCAACTTTAACTGATGTTATCAAATTGCAAGATATAACACATTTGTATTACTGGACAATGTAGCAACTTTAACTGATGGTATCAAATAGCAAGATATCACACATTTGGATGACTGGACAATGTAGCAACTTTACTTCACGAAGTCTGCCTTGTTTGGGGAAAAGGCAATTAGCCGAGAAGGAGATTCATTCTGTTTTTGTGTAGCTAGTTTCGTTAGCAAAAATAATCCTCATTGACTAGTAATCCGGCTGCGATAACTGTTCGTGCTCAGAGGCGTCATGAGAGTAAAATGTAATTTTTTTCCAGAGTCGTCATTAATAGTTTAGTGAAAATAAATGGAATCCAGAGTTATATTTCAACTCTTCTTGGTAGTTCTCTTTAAAAAGAGGCTTAAGCACACTAATGTTTTATCCCCTAAGACTAATCACTTGAAAAACACTACTTTGAACTGTTCACTATGATTTAGAGAAATCCTTAACGAGTTGCGATTACATATGGATTTGTCTTTTACATGAGGGTATATTAACTCTTACATTCCAGGAATTAGTGTATCTTTTCTGCGGTCATGCCAAGTCTTGTGAAAGAACATGGCTCTCTTGATGCATCCATGCAAATGTCTGATAGTTCAAAATACATCTCAACCGGGCTGCGGTCCTAGTAGAGATGCTCAGTGACTCATGCGACACCAACAGTTCGATATGTTAAATAAATATATCCGTCATTTCATCTCAGAAATGAATGAATTAAACATCCCCAGAAAATTCGTTTATAACAATTGCTACCTTGATTCTCCATCAATAAAAAAGTCAGAACATTTATTGATATTCAAATTCATGGAAATAGAAGTCAAAATTGAGGGCTGCCCTGTATTAGAGCGAATTTTCTCTTAAGCCATCCATCCACAGATGCATACCTGTAACTCCTCATTAATACAGTGAATCATGGTGATTTGGTGATAAGGTCTCGACATCGGAATCAGTAAGGTTTCAGGTTCGAAACCGATTCTGACGAGGCACCATCATGTAAGTCTGACAAGCGACAGAGCCAAAAGATCTTCCTCTGATGTGGCGTGTGTTGGAGAAAAGAAAGTACCGCTTCAGGTGTTGCCTTCGTCATCTGACCATAGTTAAAAGGCACGAGATCCATCACAAACAACGTTCGCTAACTCGTTATAATCTCCAACATTATTTTTCTCCTTTATTCAAACTCTTCTTTTAATAACCTTCTTCCTTTTGAATTTTCCAAAAGTTCGTGACAAGTTAACGTGGCTTCTTGCATTTATATTGTAATGAATAAGTCGAGATGTTTAGAAATTAAAAAAAAAATAACAAGAACGATAAAATCCCAATATAATCAATTCAACAATCAATATCATGAAACATCATTTTGGGGCCTTCACTTTTTTATTACTATTCACTTTTATTATTCACTTTTTTATTAATGAGCTGACTTAGACAATAACAGTATTGAACAGAAAAATATTTGAGAATGTATCATGCATTTTTGTTGCAGTGATCAACAAGGGTCAGGTGATGAGTGGCTATTATCGTCTCATGAATAAAAGTGGCGGCTACACTTGGATGCAGACTTGCGCCACTGTCATCTGCAATTCCAAGAATTCGGACGAACAGAGTATAATTTGTGTCAACTACGTCCTCAGGTAAGTGTGCCTTTAGGAAATGATATTGTTACAAATCTGTAATGTTGCTTCCCAGTACAGTTAGCTCAATCACTGAAAAGACCGTTTTACGATGTTGAGGGGTGGTCGGCTGTATGCAAGAAGAAGTTCTTTTGGATGCTAAATCAGTGATCCCAGGACATGGCGAGCATTTGGCGACAAAATAGATAATACTGGAATTCTCCAGAATTTTGCCGCTAGAGCCAATAGCAACTCAGATATGCTTGATTGTTCGAGAACCTTCTCTGCCTTGTCTCGGAAACAGCAAAAGGTCGGTTGACAGAGCTGGAGGCAGTATTTTGAGTTGAACTCTGGTTAATTAGTTGAACGAGCTCCTCACTGAGTGAATTAGAGCAGTTTATCATTACTGTGCTGTTTGCGTACTGTTTTTTTTTTTTAAAGTGCTGCTGTGTATTACTTGTGAGGCTACTGAGACCTGTCGACTGCGTGCTTTCATACACTCATCACAAGATGAACTTAGTGGAGGAAGTTCTGTAATGATGTTATACCCAGCTAAGGACAAACAAAAAAAATTAACTTTCTACGCATTCTTATATTCACATTAATTAATTTTACTACTCAGTATATACTGATATGAGACTGCATAATAGTGCACATTGAGATTTAAACCATTTCATTTTTATATGTATACAAATTTTGTTAACCTTTCTAATTTATTGCACAAGTAATCTTAAATATTCATTCGTATTTTGCTAAATATTATTTGTACTATTTTTTTTAAAATTGCTAATATTCGGTGAGACGTAGTCCAATTTTTTTGTGAAACTACTATTTATTTTGGAAATGTCGTCATTCTGATACAACATAGAATTCATAAATTATTTGAGTTGATTTGTCGCTTGTAAGTTTAGTTCCGAATTATATGTAGTTTAAAGTTACAAAACCCTTAGCTAAGAAAAGCATTGATCCCAAGTTAACATAAAATAATTGGAGTTTTAGCAAACATTAATCTTAATGAATCAATTGATCACCAAAGTCAGTTCGTAAATAATTTTTCATTTTACTTGAGCGTCAGAATCTTGCTTAGGTTGGTCCAATCCAAAATAAAGACCTTGAAGTTGAGGAATAATCATTAAAAATTTTACATTCAGAATAGAATAAAACGGGATAAATAATTTTATAAATGAACATTTCATAAAGATTAAATGAAGATATGAAATGAGTTTTAGCCATAAGGATGACATCAAAATATTATAATAGCATAATAAATATTAGTAAAATTGAAACATTTACAACCAAGGAATCAGAAGTAATAAACAATCTCACCTGAGGGCTTTCTCAAGGGGCACTGTGGATGTCTTTGCGTTGGGAGCATTCACGGATAAAAAGTTACTAGCACAAATGTTTTGTTCAAAAAATTTTAAAAATACAAAAAAATACCGAAAAAAATGACCCTTGAGAATGTCCTCAAGCCGGATTCTTCATTGCTTCTGATTCCTTGGTTGTAAATGCTTTTATTTGACTAATATTTATTCTAACGTTGTTCAGTTTATTTGTGTTTTGGTTGTAGCAGCATTAGCCCTCTCAAAATACAATGTATATTTACTCTAAAAGTTCAATAAATTCCGTAGATAAAGTTCATATATATTTTTTGTTTTTGGATTGATAGGTCGAAATATTATATTGCTTAAATTCCGAAATCGCATGTATTGTAAAAATCAGAATGTATATTTATCATGAAATTTAGAAAGAATACAAGAAGTATACACTAACTCCTTCTTCTTCTTGTATACAACCGACCACCTCGCCACCACTGAACGTAGCAGTATCGAAAGGATTTGTTGTGGTCGACTGCTGAATAAATATTGTCCAACCTTACATTAACCGAATAGTCAAACTAACATTCCTTTCGGGGTAGTAAATGGCATCCTCCATCCTCCCCATCTGCACACTCTCAAATAGTTGGAATGAAACTATCCATCTTAAACATCAAATTCTTCAGGGTTTTGAGATAACCTGGTACCATCAGTACTGTACTTAAATAATTATTTACAATCTTCAGGTTTTTTCTTCACTCTGAGATCTCCGTACATTCCATTAGATAGTGGCAAACCGTTTTTGGAAATATGCAGGAAATCTCCCGTGTCCAGATATTATTTGGATTATGAGTGGATGGTTCTTATTCTAATTTGCAGATTAGGAATAAAGTCGAAAGTTTCTCTTCCTTTTTTGGACACATACCGTCTGTCAAACCATTGTATAGTTTTATCTTATTTCAAAATTTCCTTTTTAAAACATCACTTGATTTGGTTACAATAATATCAATATTTTCTTTCTGTGTCGCCAACTTCGCATAATGATCCCCCATTTCATTACCATATATCCCAATATGGGCCTTAACACAATTCAACTCTATCGACTTGTTAATTTTAACACTTTTTGTCGTTTCTTTTATTGTCCCTATTACCTTATTACAATTGTGAGATTATACACTAACTCCTATTTACCAAAGAGATAATCGTATAAAAACCGAATGGAATGAAGTACTAAATTTGGCTCTAAGTAAAAACAAGCGAAACACATATTTTTTAGTAAAAAAACATCCTTAGCCTCACTTGTTTTGGTCTTTTCTAGTGGCATCGAGTATGAGCACTGCATTCTGGACTGCAGCCAGATGCCAAATTCCGGGAACCTCAAACCGGACGATCCGGGCAATTCCGAAAGAGAATCATCGCCGGACGCAGACACCAGAGGTAAATTCCCGCCTTGTAAAGTTTTTATATCAAGCCTTGTTTTATCTAAAATATTCCAAGAGATTTTGTCCACTTTTGAAAATGTTTCTTATATCGATAAGAAATACCAAACTATGCATATTTATTACTTTCCCTGCACTTTAAAAGAAAATGCCAGCAGTGTTATCGTTTCGTCACATACTTGCACAACATTACAATATTTTGAATTTGTCTTTGTTGTTAACCAAAGCACATTTTGGAGCTTCTCTCATAGGCTCACTGGATTTAAAATTTAAAACAGATCAACGATTTTAGAAACAAAACTGTTGCCAAACTTCATTTACCTTTTTTTTAAATCAAGTTCACACAAACGGATAAAAAACTACATTTTGGCTGATTTTATCCAAAATATAAAAGATTCTCAATTTGGTGTTAAAGACCAAGGAATAAATTATATGTTTAGCTCACTCAGTTGTTGAGTTGCTATGTATACATACAGCCATATTGTTGACTACGCCATAGTACTTTTAGGTTTTATATTTGATCTATTGTGTCATCCATGGCGAGTATTTTGGCGATTTATCACTAGGACGTAGTTAATATGAGAAAATCGAATTTGTTTTAGATGCGTTTTTCCCAACAGACTGAAATACAAATATGACGCATAATTCCAAAAACAAATTTCAAATATTTAAATTATTGCATCTTTGTGTTATGGCGCTTACATGCTTCTAAAAGTATAGACCAACAGAAGCACAATACCTCATTGGATTTGGCTCAAATATTGATAGTTGTCTAGACAATAGATATTAATTCTGTGTATTGAATTTTATCTATTTAGCTCTCTTCGTCTTGTTATTATATTCTGAAAACCGGACAGACTTCTTTCAAACGGAGTTTACTCAAAAATTGATAGAAATATATAAATTCGGAATAACGACAGTGTACCGAATTTCACCCCTCTAGATAAAAACATTTTTGAGTTATCTTTGCCATAAACAAACAGACGGACATTTTACAAAAATGTGTTCGTTGAGAGGTCTAATATTTTTCGAAATCTCGTGTTCGAATTTTTTTTATAACGATTACTATACTTTTTCTATTCTACGAAAATGTGATGCATATGATTGATAGGATCTTTTTCTATTCTTCTATAGAAGAAAGTAAGGATTTATGCATGCAGACACACAAACAGAATTCCAAACTATGGTGTTCTTTTTTTTTCATTCATTTAAAGGTGAAGATTCAGAAGTCTAATTTTTGATAGTTTCCAGTATTTCCTTCTTATGTGATATACGAGATAAGAGAAATAACAAAGACCCAAATATTCAGCCATAAAGTTATAGCCAAAGATTGAATTATAAAAAGTAGTGATTATTATCGCTATAATGTAAAAGAATAACAAAATTTCATTCCCTAGATAATAACTCAGTAACACAAATCTTGAATAAGTTATTTATAACTAAGAATCACTATAAAATACTTTTCATTCTTGCTCATTTTGGAATCAATTCCATTTTATTTCTTTCATTGCAGACGAAAATTCTTCAAGAGACGGCACACCTAAACCCGCACCGTCAACAAGTGGCGATGGTTCTCAGTTGGTCAAAGATCCACTCAGAACAGCTGGAGTAAGTCTCTCTTTCTCCATTAAAATAAAACAGATACATTTGGTTTTCTCTGAAATCCAATTTTTGATTACATCGGCACTTTCTATAAGATATTTTAATTACATTATCTAGTCTAAAACTCGATAATAAATATACAAAAATCAAACATCAATATGAAAAATATATCGTAATTGAAGCTTAAATATAGTAAATGTAAAAATCTAACCATTTTAATTGAAGAATTAAGTTAACCAACTATAACCAAAAGATAATATTTAATTTTGTAATATTTATTTATACTTACAATATTTTTCAATTATGATTCGTTTTTAGGAAAGATGTTCCATTCAAGTAGAATCCTCAACAGTTAATCTCAACGGCTTCGAAATGGAGCCTAAGCAGTTAGATCTATCTGTCGATATGGCGAGATATCCAGAATCGAAACACTCGAATCATCACGTCTGCATCGATGGACAAACGCATAGTAGGGTTAAAAAACGGCGGCTTCTCAGCAATGGGCAGCAGCATCACCACATAATTCTGGGTGACCCTACCACTGACAGAAAGAGTCCAGCCGACTCGAACAATAATGTTCTCTCTAGTCTAGCTAATGCCACTAGCCCTCTGGACAATGGCGTGGATCGGGTCACTCCAGACAGGACAGGCTCGCACAGGTCCTCTACTCCGCCATCAGCAGGTGATCTGGGCAATGATAAAATCGACCGACCCTGGAAGAGGTCACCCAGCAATAGTGCTAGTACCAGAACAGCTTATAATTCTTCTAGCGGTTCTGCAATGTCAGTGAAAGAATTGGAAGACGTGATGAACAAACACTTGCCTTCTTCTTCTACACAGGACAGTCAGGATCTAGGTAAAGGTCAACAGCAGAGGTCGACCATCCAATGGATTGGTGCACCACAAACCACTCTCCCAGCCTCTTCTCTACTCAGACAAATCTACGTCAATAGGGAATCTGTGATCAGGTCTGGTACCCATATCAGTAGGCCGACTTACTATGA
>JAPMOQ010004940.1:0-11541 GCA_026543055.1 Argiope trifasciata | reverse complement strand
TTCGGAGTTGTTTACTTGCTTCTCATCAAATGGCTTCGTATTCTTTTGTTTTCAATCTTTTTGATTGAATAGTGTACATAAAACTGTCGCAGTAAACATAATCAAGTTTGATCAAATGATTTAGAAATTTAATTTTTATTTGTATTTTTCCAAAAGAAAACTGCCTGAAGAAATATATTAAAATCCTTTTTCAAACATTTTCCGACAGAATCATCTCGTCAATGTGACTGTAACTGAGGTATTCATAACATAACAAAACTCCCGTCTGGCAGTTATCAATGGGAATTTACTCCCGGTAGGAAAACTAAGTGACGAAGTTGTCTCCCCGAGGCTATAGGAGGAGCTCGCCTGAGGCTAAAGGAGGAGCTCGTATCTTGCTATTGTCAACATCACGTGTCACTAATTATGTTTTTGAGCGCGCCATTTCATTAGTATTCATTCATTCAGTCTTTGACGAGGAAGGAAGTGTGACGGATTATCTGGAATTGATTCACGTTGGAGAAAACTCATAAAGGCCTTGTTTTTGTTTATTTAATTTCTTTAAGAAAATTTGTTATAATTTTCTTAGTTTACTTAAAACTATTGTTTTTAAGATAGTACTAATTAAGCTAATAGTAAACATACTGATTAGGGTTAAGAGTTAACTAGTTAGACCATTATTTTTTGATATTTTGTTTTTCATGTAATAATTGTATCTAAATTTAATTGCGCAACTTTAAACATTTATTTCTCATTAATTGTTTACCATAATTTTTCTCTTTAGTAAGAGTGTTAATTAGGCTTAAATAGTGAGAATAGTAAGTGTAATAATTAGGGTTGAGAGTAAATTAGAAGTTTGATTTGTATTTTTTAATATTTTGTTATAAGTGTATCTATATTTAATTGAATAGCCTTAAACACTTATATTTCATTAATTGTTTGTCATAATTTTTCTCCTTAATAATAGTGTTAATTAGGGTTAAATTTTAAGAAGAATTTTACTAGTGCTTTTGTTATTTTATTTATTTGCAGTGAATTTTGTTTTAAATCAAGTATTCTAAATAATTAAAAAGTAAATTTCTTTGCATATATATAGAAATGTTTTTTAGTGACTAGTTTTATATTGTTTTGCTGTAGTTGAAAGTGTATTATTCATGTGGTAGTTAAGAGAATTAGGAAATATCTCAGTGTTTTATCGACTTTGCTCTATTTGATCTTGGATTAGCTTATCTGTGTGCATATTATTCAATTATTTATTGCTATTAACCATTTATTATATGGAAATCAAGTTGGAATATTTAACTGCCCTACAATGAGTATTCTTTTAATTGGAGATTCAATGATTAAACGCTTGAAAGAACATCTATCTGAGGATTTGGATATTATTTTTTACCGAGGAACAACCATTGAGAGGCTAACTAGTAGAATTTCTACAATAAAGAAAAATTATGATTGGATTTTAGTGCACGTTGGCACCAATAACATATCGATTGATAGTATAGAAATGATACTTCAAAAGTATAGGTCACTAGCTAAAGAGATTTTACAAATCAATCCAAAGTCGAGAATTATTTTCTCCATTATCATTCCCAGAGATATCAATTATTTTGAAAATGATTACTGGCAAACTGTTCAAAATTTAAATATCTTAAACAACAAGATTGTAGCTGTAAATATAGCATTAGAAAAGTTATGCCGTAATGAAGATGCTTTTATCTTTTGCAGTTCCAGCAATCCATCCTGGTTTGGTTTCCTAGGAAAGGATGGCTTACATCCTAATAAAAGTAGTGATCTTCGCTTGGCTAATTTTTTCGGTATGTTTTTAAAGAAATGCATTTCTTCAGATACAGCACCTCAAAAGGTATGTAGGATTATTGTTTATTTGCAATTTATAATAATTTTTTTTAAGTAACGATGAAAGTTTGAAAAGTATTTGTATTTATTTTAGTTTATATTTAACTTTTGCAGAGGAACAATTGCCAGTCGATCACTCGGGGATATATTTGGGATTCTTCGGAGTTTCCTCCTTTGTCTACTTGCCATCAGCCTTCATTTTTGTCATCATGGCCACAGAAATCAACTTCTCAAAAGGTATATATATAAATGCACTTGTCATTCGATTATATGAATATAATTTATAATGTTTTTAATGGCTCTGATGTTTTAAGATCTGACATTCATTTTTCTTATATATTTTAGGATAAAAAATGTCAATCAGTGCCTCGCTCTGTTCCAGCCTCTGTGCCTCGCCCTATTCCAGCCACTACACCTCTTTAAGTATTTTTTTTTAATGGGAATCGGACTGTACACCAATAATATTTTTAACTTAAACTTTAAATAAATAAAATTCCCAATGGTTGGGTTTAATTGATTGTCTAGGTATTTTCTGGCTTTCAATTAAGCTCCTAACTTTTAGGAAAATTCCTTGTTTATTTCAGTTTCGATAACAATCAAATGCAAATTATCAGTATTGCAATTCATGTGAGGTTGGAGAACTGGACTTCCTAGTAAGTATTTGAAATTTAAATCTGTAATATAAATTGAAAAATTATGGCATGAGTTCTAGATATTAAAGTGAGTGTGCTTTTTTATTTGCTTGTAGGGTTGAATAAATTGGTAAGTATTCATGTAGTTGCTTGCATTATTAAAATACCCCAATTTATATATTTTGTCTTCTAATAAAGGAATCATTCCCAATGGTTGGTTTAATTAATTGTCTAGATTTTTTCTGGCTTTCAATTAAGCTCTTAACTTTTAGGAAAATTCCTGTTAAGTATTTCAGATTCAGCTGAAGTAACCAGTTCTGCATTGAAATTGTAATAGAGAATTAATTGTCATGAATGTTCAAGAATCTTTTTAAATGCAGGAAGCTAATTTAATTAATGTAGGCTGAAATGTACTGATTTTTTTAATTAATAGGAAATAAAAAGTCAAAGTGGTTTTTGCATATGAAATAATTCTTTTATAAAAAAATTGAAAATATAATAATTTTTTTATTAAAATTGTTACATTTTCTTGTTGCTTATAAACTTATTAATTAATAGACAACTTAAGTCTTATTCACTTTCTTAGTATTATTCCTATATCTTTTATTGTATTTGTTTTTGGCAATAACCTTTTAATATTATTGTTAAAAAAATTGTTTTCAGTCAGTTTTTAAATAATTTAAACATGTTTTTCAACAATATGTGCCTACATACACACAAAAGATGTGCAACGTGCTAAAATGCGTTATGCATGCATGAGAAAAAAAATCTTCCAATGTTTTGCTGCGATATTAACAAAGGCTCAAATTAATAAGTTAACTTTCACTGACAAACTAAATCTAGGGAGATATATTTCTTAATGTAATCTATGAAATGAAGTAAATAGAAAACATGATATTTTTTTAGAACAAATGCAAGAAAAGAGTGTCTGTAGTTTAAAATACCTTTCATTTCTTCAATTGTTACAGATGGCTCAATGCCTTAGGAGTTTTCTTTGCCCCGTTAATAACTGATATATATACATAAACTGTTGTTTTAAGATTTGAAATGAAAATGTTAGTTTTTATTAATAAAAATACTTTTTAATATTTTTATTTGTTGAAAAAATTTGTAAACCTTATGATGATGTTTTTGACCTCTAAATATTAATGTGTAATCAGAATTTGATCATTGCAAAATCAAGTACATCTAAATGAAGTATATATTCCAAAAGCTGTGTATGTGTGTGAAATACAGCCTTTCAAAAAAATCATGCAAGTGTTTAAAACTATCAATTTTATTATTAATTAATGTGTTTGCTTATATGGCTGATTTGTCAGGATATTGGTTGTATTTAATTTCAATTATGTCCCAAATTTGGCACTGTTGGTCAAACGATGTAACCTGCAGAGAATCAATTCACTTACATTCATCTAAATAATTATAACAGATTTTTTTTTAAATGGATCAAAAGTGATAAATCTTGTGCTTACTTCTTTTTCTGACAGTAAAATAATTTTAATGGTATGAAAATATATATTAAATGAAAAAAAATGTTTACCTCACATCAAATGATACTTATATGTTATAAAAGAACTGATTAAAAATGCATTTTTATGATTATTTAAGGTGTTTTTTTAAATTTAAAATCTAAGAAATATTTAAAGATTTATATCAATATATGTTTTGCTACCTGAAGTATACAAAAAAGATTGGCAAAAAAAAAAAAAAATCATTATTTTTCTTAATTATATTAACCATTTCAAAAGCATTACTCAAAAATAAGTAAATATTAAAAATGATATTGCTTTATCAAAAAGATTCTTTATTTTTAATAATTACTTCTGTATTATGTAATTAAATCTATATGTGCTGCACTAATATAAATGCTGTGGCATTAAATAAGAGATAACTTCTGCATGCATGCATGCTAATAAATAACAGAAATATGATTTAATTTTAGAAAATATATTCTCATAAACACATCTATAGATAATTGTCTAGTAAAAATGTTTTATAAAATAAAATTTTAATAAAATTACTAAGTAAGAGACTACATACATATATATGTATATGCTCATTACTTTATAATTTCTTTCAGCACTCTGGATGAGAAACCCCATTAAATGATATAGAACATCATAATAACATTTTTTGTGTATGGCAGAAGTAGTGGTAATGATAAAAATTAAAATAATCTTATTTGAATTGTATACTATTTTTGATGAGAATTTTTTGAAGTATGCAAGTAAACATTTATTTGGGAATTCTGTAAATGAATGGTTTTAGAAATTTGAAGGCAAAAATGTGAACACATTATTTATTTTTCAACTATCACATATCTTATTTCTCAAAACAACAATTTGAGACAAAATAAATATGTTAATGGTCCAGTAGCCTTAACAGTATACAAAATAATTATGAATAAAACATTTTTGCTGTAATTTTTAAAATTCTTAATCAAGCTCTTTAACAAATCTGGTAAAAATTGCATGGCATCAAAATTATAAAAGGGGAAAAATATTGTAAGGCTGAGAATTGTGTATGGAACTAGTTTCAGGAGTTAAAATTCTTCAAATTGTAGTTTTATTCATTTCTTGAAATTTTTTCCACACACACATATATAATGTATATTTACCAGACATGTCTAAAAATAGAGATATAAAATGATTTCCTTGTTTTGAAGTAATTATAGATATGAACAATTATTTTCACTTGACATGACAAAAGTTCACTGTTAGATAAAGAATTATTGATATTCACCTTGTGTCATTTTGAAATTAATACTATGACAACTTATTTCCTGAAATCGAAATGAGGGTAGTTGAAGGTGCCTCGTCCAAAGAAGGAAGCATTGATATCAGTTTGTCTTTCTTTTATATGACATTTTTTAAATAGGCCAACATTTCAAGAAAGAAAAACTTTTTTTTGTAAGGTCTTGTCATATGAACCTTGTTTAATTTTTTGCTATAAAGAATGTGAGGAATTTATGAAAAAGTTAATGCTTAATTGATACTGATAATTTGATGTCAGCTAATTACGTATTTCATTTTTTTTATTACATACCTGTTGAAATTATTGAATATTGATTCCAAAAAGATACTTCACCACAATATGAGCCCTGACCGCCCGATATCGCCCCATTCGATAATGAATGAAAATGTTTAATGTTAGTTACAAAACAAGAATTGAAATAATACATATAATTATAAGTATAATCAAAAATATCAATTAATTTTAAAATAAATTAAGTAAATTAGTATTAAAATTATTAATTAATTAAAATAATAAATTATGTAATTTAACATATAATTAAAATATTTAATCAAAAACATTATTAAATATTAATTATTAATCATCAAAAGATATTGTTCTAAATTAATGGAATTTTAAAAACTTTATTTCTTGCTTATAAAGAATTTAATAGATAAAGTTTTATCAAATTAGATATTTTGGATTTAAAATCGACATTTAATTGTTTCTTTGACGATCTATACCTTTTTTTCGCAATTTTATTCATTAATTTTTTAAAAAATTATATATTCTACCTATCAATGAATTTAATTTTTTTCATTAAATAGTTAAAATTAATTAAGTTATTTTTTACTGGAATTAATCATTTAATTATAAATTAAATTGGAATAAATTGGGTATCAAAATTTATATCTCGAATTAAATCATGGAAATCTTCTCCCCGGAGTGTAAAATTTGAATTTATTCTGACATTCCAAATTATCTTTTTCAAAAGAAAAAAAATTGCCTCATTAAATTCACAATAATATCTATCATCCGTTTGACTCAACTACTGACTTAATCTCGCCTCTTTAGGATTTTTTTTTCTTCTGTTCTTAAAATATCAGTCTTGTCTATTTAAAAAGTGACCTTTTTTTACTTTTTATAAATATTTATACTAACCCTCAATCCTCGAATGTGGACAACTCCGTCACCTATAATAACAAAATTTTTATACGACCCCTAAAACATAGATGGTCACGCCTCCCCTACGATGATTGACGCGGAACATTTTGTCACCGGTCTCAAAAGTTTTCCTACCGGGAGGGGGGTCCGTTATCAATGTAGACTGGAACTATTGATGTTGATAATGCAAACGGCATGTGTGACTGTGTTATTCTCTTTCAAAGATAACTGAAGCTATGTTGAAAATCTTAGGTATATTCGTAATTTATTTAGTTTAACTATTGGGAATATATTTTTTTAGAAATTGTAAGTATAATTTGTTTTTACTTTTTAAGTGAATATTACCTTTTGTGTCTATTTAATTTTAAGGCTATCGTATTTAATTTATGATAAATGCCATATATAAAACTAAAATTCTACTGTAGAATTTTCAGTTGCTATCTTTTTTCCGTATGTATAGAAAGTAAATGATTCCTTTATTGATCTTTCCCACTAATTCCACCATAGATTAAAATAGAAGAAAAAAAATCGAGATCTCTGATTGAATAAACAAATTTATAGTCATTTATTGCTTCAAAGTAATAGTCTTTTTTTCCCCTTGTTTTATCCCATTTTCTCTACGTATGTTTCAATTTTGATGAATAATTTCCTCACTTCTCTTTGCAGTTTAAAAGTGAATTATTAAAATGTGTGCCATGAAAGTTGACATAGCATGGTCTCCAACTGAATGCAACAGGTATGTGTTGCTGTCATATGCTTTAAATTAAATTCGTTTCTGTAGTAAAATATTAATAATTCAGAAGCATAATTTAAATACTTACTGATAATTAAGTATTTAAATATGTTTTTGATGTTATAAGTTTGTTTATACTTAATTCAAATAGGATATTTATTAGACTCTTTTATGTATCTTAAATTGCAAATAAATTAAATATTCTACTATTGTACGTTATTAAAAATTTAAATATTTGAATTTATTAAACAGATTGATAACTTAGTTAAGTCCTAATTACAAACATTTGATCATATTATTTAAGTATATAAATAAAAGGTGAATATAATTAAGAAAATTCTATCATTATTATATGAATTTTTTAAAATTAAATTTACATTTAAAAAATTGTTTAGAAATTATTTTTGTTACTAGTGCATTTTCATATGAAGTAAGAAATAAAAGCTGTAATAGTAAATTTAATAATAGCTGTAATCTGTCTATTTTAAAAATTATCAGTATTAAAGAAAAATCCATGAGCACTGAGCATAGTTGAGATATTTATAATGATATATGCCTGAATTTTTATTCCCTTTAAAATATGTCATTCTTTAATTTTTCTTAATAATTCTTATATTAATTTCATTTTTTTATATTATTATCTAATTCTGGCTTTCCATTTAGATTTATTACTGTTGGAACAGATATTCAACTATATGAAGTAGAAGATATAAAGGATGGGATTATTAAACCTCCAGGTGAAACTCGTTGTTGTTACTTCTTAATTAATTTTTTGTCTGAAAAAAGTTTACAAATATATTATGTTTATATAATTGAAGTTGTGATATAATCTCATTTATTACATTCTTTAACTAGGAATTAATTTTGGAAGGCATTAAAAATGATGTATCATACATTTCTAATTATAAGTCAAATCTTCCTCCTTTCCCCCTTTCAAAAAATGTGCACATATATGAGAAAGGAAAAATTTAAGAAACCTGCAATTTTCAAGTATGTTTATAAGCAGGTAAAATATTTTCCCATCCAGTTGCTATAAAGAAATCATTAAATGCTAATAATAATTTTAACTCTGGTAACAAGATATGTTGTACATTTTCCTCCCATTTATTTGCTGTCTAGTGTACAGTCAGTGCTAATTTTATTTTTTAGGCTTTTTTTTTTATTTTTTGAAAAAATAACGAATAAAAAGTCGCAACAAAATCCAAGTAGTAAGTGTTAGTTAAAAATTTCTAAAACATGCCATTCAGCCTTTCTTTATAAATCCTCTATTCACTGCAACAAATCAATAATAATGAGCCATTTCAAAAATAAAACACAACATTAAAAAATGCTAATTCTATTTTAAATTATTTTTTTCTTAGCAGATATAAACTATAGAAATAACTATAATTAGTAAGATTTCACATTTGTGCCTAGCTACCAAAAAATATACATACATTTTTTCAAGATTAGCTGATCGATTTATGAGCAATCACTGTAGCTTACCTATAGAAATAGTTCCATAAATTCTTTGCATATTTATGGAAATATTTGTGAATTAAAATTTGAGAATATTTGTTTATTCTTTTGAAAATCAGTGTATGTTAATTTCAAATTCAGTTTGTCAATGAACCTAGCTCTTTATTAAGCTAATATTAAGCAAGAGAATTATTCTGCCTTTTATCTTTCTCATTAATTTACATATAATGGCATATTTTGAGCTCTAAAATATAGTAATGAAAACTGAATATACATTTCAGGTGTCTTCCTTTCTTCTGAGTAGGTTCAAAATTTGTTCTTGGTCTACAATTCCAATGATAAATCACCACATTTAATTTCATCCATTAATTATTTATGTACTTGAATTAGTATTGAACATTGGCATAGTAATAAAACAGACTTTATATTGACATATTTCATTCAAAACTTTACAAATGTGTAAAATTAGTGAAAATAACTTGTATCATAGTTTGTAGCTTCTCATATTTCAGTCATTTTCATTGACAATGAGGCAAACATAATTTTTTAACTGTATTTTTCTAATTTAGGTGATCTGAAACATTCTTTAATTTTGGGGGTGAGATTTTTTAATCATTTCAATATTTCCTTCTCACATATGAAAAGGTGAAAATAATCCTGATGAAAATGGTATTTTCTTTATGTTTAGAGCATTCTGATCGAAATTGGAAAGCAGAAAATATAAATTTTCATTAAATTCCATGTAGATAAAGGGATTAAATACATTTTTATCTATATTTAATATAAATCTTATTTTGATGGGAAGGCTACTAGCTACAATTATCTATACACTCCTTATTTCTCGTTTTTTTTTATCATTGTGTTTAATACAAACAGACAGAGAAAACACAATCATTTTTCATTGTCGGAAGGATAAAATCTCAAGATTCATCAGAAATATGGTTTTTTTTCTCTCTCTCTTTTTTTTTTTTTCTTACTTGCATTTTATGTTAAAAAAAATTGTTTTTAAAATATTGCAAAAAAAATTAAAGAAAAATCCTGCAAGAAAAAAAAAAGTGGAAAGGTTATTATTAGTTGTGTTATAAAGAAATAAAACATATACTATAAAGGAAAAGATTTTTATATTAATTTAAACATCATAAAACTACTTTTAGTTGAACTACTATGTTAACTCTTAATGTTATTCTATTGATTAATTTCTGTCATGTCAACATCATTAAAAAATATTAATTCATTACGATTTCCTCTAAAAAGTTCTTGATTATTAAATTTTAGTTAAGAATAAACACTGCTAAAACTTTTCATTTCAGTTTTTGAGAAAGGCCTTTAGTGTTATATTTATTGATTCATTATTATTACAGCCTTTGCAATATCAGATTCTTCCTGTGCAAATTTGATATCCTCTAGTTCAGATCATCAGTATCTAAAAGTAAGTTTTTTTCCCTTTATTTCTATAAAATCCTAAATTATGAGATACTTTCATACAATAAGATTTATCTTATTCAAAATTCAATTCAAGTTTTGGCATCTTTTTTTCATTTAGTGTTTTTCGTGGTATCCAAAACAAGAACATCCTCTATTGTTAGCTGTGGGAATGGCCAATGGACGAGTTGTATTAGAAAGGTAAAGCACTTTGATTAAAAAAAAAATGCTAATGTATAGAAAAAAAAGTTATTTTTCTGTAAATTTATATATTGCTCTTTTTTTTCCCCCTCTTTAAATGAACTTTCCGCTTCGAAATTACTTCTAAGAGTTTCATTTATGTGAAGTAAATGAAGGAATGTAACTTGCAGTCCACAGTGGATCAGTATTTATAAATACATCAATATTTATAAGAATCTCAATCAGGTTACAAGTGCAACAGTTAAGCCGACCCTCTCCAAACTTCTACACTATATCAGTAGGTGGATATCAGATTTGCATGCACAGCGTATCTTAATAAAATCAAGTTTCAATTGTATAAGCCCTCTTGTCCTGTTACCGAGATCTTATTTCTTTTCTTTGCGAGATCTTTTAGATCAAAAGACCCCCATCTTTTGATCTAAAGATGTTGATAGGAGAGTGAAGCAAAATTTGATCACTATTCATTGCCATATTAACCCTTTAATGGTTATGAACGAGTTCAGCTCGCAGTCGAATCGTGCTTCATAATGCGCGTAAACGAGTTCTGCTCGCGAGCAAGATTTCGACCGAAATGGTTACAAACGAGCACAACTCGCGTAGTCAGATTTTTCCCCAATGCGCTCTGACGAGCTGAGCTCGTTCGCCTTTATTATTCTGCATTGATTATGTTACAAACGAATCCTACTCCAAATTTAATTAGTTTTATTGTCTATAGATGGCAGTACGGGTTCCATACATTTCTTTTCATAATGAAGTGGGAATTTTTTTTTATACATTAGTTGTATTTATTTAATCCTTTCAATTTAATATTTGCCTTATATTTATAATTATTTTTATTTATGTAATTGATTATAATTATTTATAATTCACTATATAATAATTATCAATCATTAATTGTTTTTAAGAACGTGAAAACTGTTATTTATGTACTATAAATACTTTCAGACTTTTTTTAAAACGCGTTAGGCGAGCTATCTACGGCATAGCCAGAGAAAGGTGACATTTTCGGAAGAACGGCGGTGGAAAACAGCTGCCACTTTCGACCACTGTTTACTCGTACTACTGCACAAATTAAGGAAACAAAAACTGCTGGTTTCCCTAACCGTCAAAGGGTTAATGTGTTATTTTGAATAAGATGTTATTTTTACTTACTTTTATATGCATATTATTCTTAAAATAACTGAATATTTCAATTAAGTCTTTTATTCATTCTTTCTAGTAAGTTAACCAATATATATGGATTAAATAATATATATATATATAGTAATAATATATAATAATTATATTTTCATCTTTATACAAAATACAGTATGTCTAAGATGATTATTTAAAATTAGAATATTAATTCTATTGTTACATTTTTTT
>JAPMOQ010004927.1:0-16401 GCA_026543055.1 Argiope trifasciata | reverse complement strand
AGATATAAAACGCTTTCGTATCTTTCAAAGTCTAAAAAAAAAAAAAAGAAGAAGAATCTAGTTTCTAAATGTATCAAATGTCAAATATTACGGTAAATTGTGACATTTATTATCGAATTTAAATGAAAATTAATCATTCAATAAAAAAAAAAGATTGTAAGTTCAGTTACGTAGATGAAAAAGAAAGAAAATTGTTACTTAAATCTGTTACTGAACTCTTCTGTTAATTATAGCAACAACATACAAACTATTTTGCTTTCAAGCCTTTTTACATATTCATTTAATTAGGTTATTAAAATGAAATGAGATGAGATGGAATAAATCTTTCAATATATTTGATTAAAATAAAGAAATCTATGCCAAATTACTAGTTGTTTGCAGTGCTACTAAACTCATTTTTTTCTTTCATGTTGTTCTAACAGCTGTGTAAGTTGTTTCACCAAACTGCATATGGCATGAAACAATACTAGAAAAATTATTTTTGTTTCAAGAAATTCTTATTTCAATTTAGTTTTCCACTTCCTTTAATTTGAATTCTATCAAGAATGCTTTCCGTGTCCTATATTCACAGAGAACTCATTCTCCTTTCTAATTGCATTTCACATTTTAATCCAATGGATAGTTAAAATTAAGAATTTCGTATTTTAACTCGAATGCTGAGTTTTTTTTAAACTTTTCCATTTTATCCTTAATTTTTTACTAATGCCCTTAAGAACTTATTTAAAAAGTAAGTTAATAGTCTTGCAAGATAAAAAAATGATCAAGAATTTTTTTTTCCTTTATTTTGGATGTATAATTATTTAAAACGTTCTTATTTCTAATATATATATATATATATATATATATATTACTTTCCTAAAGTTTTCTTTGGATAGAAGATTCGTCATTCGCGAAAATTATTAAAAAGATGCCGAACGTTATTTTTATCGTTTGCATTTCCACTCTACCATTTGAATTTGAAACAAAAAAAGCAATAATAAAGGTGGAAATGCATAAATTTTTTATAATTTTATCATTTCTACTATGTTTAGATAAAAATATGTCGTTCTGTGTGCGTGTCTTGAAAGATTAAACTGAATTGTTTTGAAGTTGTTAGTTATCATTTTAGCTTTAAAAAGTGTGTTCTTCAGAAAATTCAAGATATGAGACGATTAAAACTTTTAAATTAAGTGTTGATTATAATTTATTGTAATCTGTTTTCATAAAATTGTATTATTTCCACAATACTTGAAACATTTAAATATAAAATTACTCTACATTCAAAAGGGTTGTTTAAAACATGCTGTTTAGAAAACAATAAATCACAACATTTATTCTTTAATCATAAGGATTCAATTGCATTGCTTTCAAACAGAGCAACAATCATTCCTTTTTTAATTAAAAAAATTCATTTTATTTCTTAATGTTTAGTTTAAACGTTATTTTCATGCTTTCATGAAGATCAGCATGAATAAAATGAGTAACGTTATTTTCATGCTCATTGCGAAAAAAAAATAAGTAAAACAGCAGCTTCATACATCCACTTTTTATTTTTCCTTCTTCTATTGAACTCAAATATATCTTTTGCAATATCAATATATTTGTAAGTAAAAATAACATTGATTTAAACAGGTCAATGAAAATTATATATTTCTTCCATTCTTAAAATAAACAACTTCACGTAAGTACTTTAGACTTTTGGACCAGCGATAATATTGAAGCAATTCAAAATTTAACTACCAAGAAAAATATTTGAATCAAATATTCAATAACTTTGAACCTGAGAGTCATTTATTTCAGAGTAATTTTGAAACTGAAAATAGCATTTTGAAATAATTAATGTTATTTCACTGATAAATGATTTTTTTAAGTCGCTTGATCCAGTTTCTTCCGTTTTGGTTTAACAAGTTTTTTACAGTTATTAAATTAGATTAATCTAATTTGTTTTCCCAGCAGTTGTTGTGTTTGTTTGTTTGCTTTCGGCCATTCTTCAGATTACTGCATGCAAAAAATATTTGGAATATCATTTATTTTTATCAGAATAGGTTATTTAACATCTAGAAATGATGATATTTTTAAAAAATTAAAATCGACTATTTGCCAACTGTGCGTAAAATATTTTATCGTAACTTGAGAGAAATAATAATATTTAAAAATACATTTCTTTTTTTTTTTTTTTTAGAATAAAAAATCTTAAATCTCTAAATAGGTGGAAAATATGGAATATTTAAGCTTTGTAATCCATAATTTTATATAGAAAGTCAGGAAATGTACCTTTTCGGAATAAAAAGAAATATTGAATTAAATTCCATAAATAAACATTATTATTCATCGTTAAAAACATTTATCTTGATTCAATTTAATGTTCTGTTTTGAAACTAATATCTGAAATTAAAGTGGTGAAGATCAACGCTTGTTAGATGTTAAATTTTAAAAAATAATAAATAAAATAGCTCTTAATTTTAAAAAAAACTGTTTAATTTAGCCCTCCGATAAACATAAAAAAGCACAATAAAGTTAAATCTGGCATAGTTAACGGACCATTTTTACTGCAACCATTTGATACATAAACGAAGACCAACACGTGTTCTTTAGTTAAGTAGCAGTTTAATTTACAGCTCTATTTAATCACTGTCTTGAAATTTCGAAAGACGAGGAAACAGTTATCTTTATCGAACGCGGAAATACAAGAAAGAAATCTTAAGTGCTGACGACGTACGGCAAAAAACATTCAGTTGGATCGTCTGCATAAAAATTACCTTTAAATGTTTTTAGTCTTGGTTAAAGAAAAAGAATTTTCTATTACCGACAAAGCTACAAATTATTCGTTTACAAGATGTCTCTCACTCCGAGGTCTTTATCAGTGTTTTATTATCATATCAATATTAATTTGCTTTTATTTTCTGAGAATTATATCTGCTATAAAAATTATTTCCTCGGTTTTCTTTTTAAATCAGACGCTTCTTCGTGCGCGCGCGCTCGCGAGTGTGAGAGAGAAATGCCTCTTTATGTAATCATTTCCGGACTTAAAAATTTTGATTACAAAGAAAGATTGATATCAACAGCCGAATTGGTTAAAATTAACAATTATTTTTATCACATCGGGGGGAAAAACATTTATCCTAGGGCTATTCATAATTAATTTCAAAAACAATAATTAAGGAATATTAAATAATTAAAAGAAATAATTGTTGCATTTTGACAATTATTCCTTAGAAATGCACTTTTATAGTTGGTACTTGTACTGTTTTTCAAAAGAGGTTGAACAATACTGTAAGCTCGATTACAAATTATGAAATATTTGACTCATTTCGTTGTTTGTTAGAAGAGTTTTTTGACGACAATCGCCTCTGTCGAAATCATCAACGTTGATTGTTTGGCCTCACTCATAAAAAGCTTACTATTTCAATACAAGATTCATCTATAAAATTTTCAACATATCTGTCAAGAATTTCCATTTTGTTCTTCAACACCCAAATCAGTTCTTTGTTACACCCAGTTTGTTTCCATAGTACAAACTTGGGCGATAATCGAAGATTTAAGCCAAACTTGGCAGCATAGCTGTCAGTTGAAACCAATCTAGACTAATTCCATCCCAGACAAAAGAATGTGAATGAAATCCCATCCCATGAGGAAAATACCCCTTCCAGATGGGATTGTGGCATTTGCGCTCCAATTATCATTTTCCACCCCCAGTTTGTAGGTTTACTGGAATTTTATTACCTTTGGCAGAAAAATTTGGCGTGGAGCGCATATTCCACTCGTGTTTTTTTTTCGGTGCCGTACCCCTTCGTTAATGACCTTTTAGGCAGTGATAGATTACTTTATGATAAGATAAGATTACTAGGTGGACTGCCCCCCTTACTGTAAAAGCACTTAGCCCTCATAAATGAACTCCTTATCGTTAAATGGTTGAAATAGAGAAAATGGGAAAAAAAATTCTTAACACTTTTCTCACATAATTTTACTTATCAAAATATTTCTGAGCAACTTTTTCCGTAAAATGTTGCTATTAAACAATTTTAAAATGCGTGAAACGGTTTCAAAAAATAAAAAAGGAATTTATTTCATTTACTTATTTACCCACTTTGCCTCAAAATTCATAACATGAATAACTGTTAATTTTCTGTAACTGTAGATTTTCTGTTAAGAAATCAAGACTTTGTTAAAATTTGATTTTTTGACGTAAGAATGTTACAATTTTCTTTTTTTTTTAATACAGCATAGTCTTGCGAGGAATTTCATGTTTTAATTTGATTATTTGTGTTTAAATTAATTTCATTCAATTTTTCGTGTTTAATTTATTTCGCTGTGCTATAAATTACAGTTTCCGAATTAAAAATTGTAATATATTTATATTACAGCCATACTGTTAAATTCGTTTTTTTGTAAATCGCGAGAAATAAAAATCACCAAAAAAGTAACTACATATAAACAGCTAGTCCCAGATTTATAAAATTTGGTACATAAATAATTACTTCTTCACCAATAGATATTCAATAGTTAGAATCTTTTTCAAAATTGATAATTTTTTATTTATTAAATCTTAATTTAAACTTAATGAATCGAAAACGCTTATTGGCAATTGTGTCACATTAAAATTTAAAAGATTAACTTTTCAAAGACAAAATTTTCGTTTTCGGGACAATTTCTCTTTAGATTTTCTAAAAAATTCAAAATTAAATTTAGAAATAATTTCTAACATTTCATCTTTATAGAAAATAAATTGAAATCAATTTTGGTATTTTACCATGACGTTCCCTCGTTACTTTTTTTAACGTTGAGAAAAAATATCCACTTTTTTTAAACAGTAACTTCAGTTAAAATTTTTAAGAACTTCTTAATGGCTTATTTCAATAACATGATGTACGAATCTTTCACATGATATGCTGTAATTGATGGAAATCAAGACTAACGACATCATCAAGACTTCAAAGATGAATGAACGAGTACTTTAATGAGCACTTGAAAATACTTAGGAAACTATTTGAAAAATGTGACATATAAGATACTTTATATACATTGCAACTAATCCTAATTCGGAATAATATTTCTCTAAAATTATTTAATAAATGTTTCTACAATTTCAAATGATGTCATAGTAACCGTTTCTAAATTTTTGTAAAGATTAAATTTGAAAAGAAAAAAAATCTTACGTTTTAGCGACTCATTCTGGAGAATTATGAAGAAATAGGAATTGTGAGCGCGCAATGATTATAATCAAATGAACAATGGCTTGAAAATAGAAATAAAATGCTCAATGCAAATTAAATTCTCACTACATTATTAAATTTAATTTCGGATTTATACTTGATTCTGTTCGTGATTAATGTACCTTATTCTATTCATTAATTACTTTACTATTTCTGCATTCAGTAAGTCATTAATAAATCACTCAAATAAGCTGTAGATTTTTTAACAATATATAAATTAAACAAATAGTATTTAAATATGATGAACTTATTCTCAAAAAGATACTTCAGTTTCTTCAAGATCAGATTCTTTTTAGAAAAACATTAAAAAATTTGTATGAGGAATCAACCCAAAAATTTTAGTTGAAAATTAGTAAAATTAATTTTGAAGGTGCTTAGCTGCTACAAACATGTTCTTGTTATCATTCCCAATACTCTTAATTTCGATTTATATTTTGTTTTGCCTTGATTTCATTTGGGAATATGGCAAGAACGAAATTATTTAATTTGGTACATTCGATTCACACACTTACACATTCTGTCATTCAGAACCTTAAAAAAATGAATGTACTTATCTATTAACTCTGATATTTTCAAAAGATAGATTCTAGGACAGATTGTGTTGAAAAACTGAAAAGTGTTTTCTTGCTAAAAGTGACATTTGATTTAAAAGCAAAACTCTATTAAAACTGACAAATACCTTTTTATTCAAAACAGGCTAAAATGTATTTTTTTTAGATTGAAATTTAAAAAAAGCTATAATTAAAAAAATAATAATTTATTATTTTTACAAAAGCTTTTTGGTTTTACTTGAAATGAGTTAATGCATTTTTTATTTTAAAATTGTACACATATTTAGTTAACTAAGACTATAAGACCTTCTCATATAAAATAAATAACGAAAACTATTGTGGGTGAAATACAATTAATATCGCTTCATATCCCACTAAAAATGGATTTCATCAGTTTGAAATTTTTAAAAAAATCAGTGAAAAATTTCTTTGGATATTTTCAATGTAAAATTATACTTTATACTAAAAAATTGAAAAAAAAAATCATTTAATATCTATCCTGATTGTATTATAGTCAAAAAGAATTAAATAACTTTGGAAACTTGTCGCTAAAAACTATAGACACATAATTTTAAAATAGCAAACCTCTATAATAATTGTTAATTAGTCAAATTTTTGTAATATAACCGAAATGAATTTGAAATAAAGTGTGAAAACTAGGCGCTAAAATTTATAGATCTGTCAGATTTTTAGAATAATAATTAATAATAATTGTTGTAGATATAAAAGTGCCAAAAATTGTTAATCTCAATAGTACTCATGTTTAATGTCATTTTTGTAGAAGTAAAATTGTAATATATATATAATAGCAAATAATAAATAGATTTCAAGAATTCCTTTGATTTTTTATTTCAATACATTAGTTAGTTAAAAAACCTATTTTTGTTTATTTCAACTCACCTTTTTCTAAAATATTCTTTTAAAAAATATTTCAAATCATTTTGATTCTATTTACATAATCAATACTGCTTTTATCTAGAAAAATGTCTTACGATGTCGGATAGATAATAATATTTTACAAATAAAGAAAACAGATGTCTAAAGAGAACAGTTTTACTTACGAAATCTTGTATCTTAGATAGAATAGGAAATCTAATGCATAGGGAATTGAACTTTTAGACTACAAAAAGACGTAAGTTTTAACTTCAAATTCAGGTTTTAATGATACAGCTATACAAATTAACAAAACAAAATCTAATGTAATTGGTCAGTAAATGGATTGATTATTGCTTTCCACACAATTATCATTTTTTAAAGATTTTTTTCTCATATAATGATATAATTAAGAAATAAATTAGTTTGATATTGCTTAATTTAATAGGAGTATTTTCAAAATAACAGAAATAAGGAAAATTTGTCATATTTGAATCACCTAAACAGTTTTTAATGAAAATTGACTGTAAAATAATTTTAATAAAGGAAAAACAGTAAATTTTTTGTTGTTTATTTGGCTTTAAAAATGGAATAAACTTTCTGAGAAATACTCTTTAGTATAGAATAAAACATAGCCTATTAAAATTGCTTCATCGATTTTGATAAAGAAAATGATTCCACAAATGACACCACTAAGTTTTTAAAGCTCAATATGGAAATTCGATTTTTATTTTCAAGCTCATATAAGTATAGAGAATCTGAACTCAAGTTTGATATTTAATGAACTGTAGCATTTCCTTTTTCATTCGTTTGTTCCTGAAGATATAAAAACACACATCCCTAATTTTTTCTATTATTTGGTGTCTTTTTATATTAATTATTACTTTTTTTTTTGCTTTAGTTTTTTCTAATTTCAAATAATAATAATGGTTGCAACTGCTTCTTGAGAACTACAATAGACTTCTTCAAATTCAGAACATAATTTTAATTCCAATTTAAACCCTTTTTAGAGGTACTTTTATCCCCCTCCCCCTCCCCCCGAAAAAGGAATAACTTAGTTTTGTCTATAAATAAAATTATATTATAATAAATACTAAACTATGGTCTGTAAAATGTTCTCTCGAAGGATATGTTTTGTTGCTTAGTTTCAAGCGGTTTAATTTCCATTCTTACTTTGCTAAAACATATAATATTTGGTAATTTTCATAATATTTTTTAAAAATTGAATGGTATTCTATTAATTAAAGAGTTTAAAAACTTGTTCCAAATTAACGCTTCCAATACCTATGCAGAATTACATTAATAATACTTCGGCATATGTGATTCAGTTCAAGGGACATAAGCACCGGCTTTTTAAATGAATCAGCAAAGATTTATCAAACCTTCATAGACAAAGTTAATTCATTACTTATTTCAGTTATAATCCCAATAAAATTAACTGAATATATCGTTACTATACAATCTACTTTTGTAGAAAATTAGACTAACTCAAGAACTTCTAAAAACGAACAAAAAACTGCCAATGGCTATGAATTGTCTTCATTTTTCCAAACGTTACTTTTTTTAAAATTAATGTTTCTATCAAAGCAACATTTGTCTCACCAAACACCAATTATTAGAAAGAAAAAAAAAAAAAGTTTTGATTTTGCATTAGAAATGACCTATTTGTTTGATTTTAGATGTCGGTCTTACATTCTGTATGAATGCCACTTATTAAAGTTGAAGTATTCTCAACCTTGTCTATTTTAAAATGTTGAGCACTGGACCACCTGTCCTTAATCTAACAAAAAGGTAACCTGAAAAATATAGGCAAATGTAAATTTTTTTCATCACATATATGACACTTCATTCTCACTATTTCTCTTCGCTTGTTCCTACAATTTTTAATAGCTATACCACAAAGCCCATTAAAATGTTTGGAACTGAAAACGACATTGTATTTTTCTAAAACTTGAAAAAAGCATTACGATTGCTTACAAAATAAATTGTCATCATAACCAAAAGTTTCTTTTCTTTATAAAGACCTTGTGTGACTGTCGAACAATGAAAGTAAACAATGCTATGCGCGATTCTTAATTTTTTTGAAGTCATAATGATTGGATAATGTACAAGTTGCATTCCGAAATTAACACATTTGTGACCATTATTTCGAAATTTAAAACTAAGCATATCTCTCAAAATTTTCTGGATAGAAACGTGAAATTTTGTACGTATAGATAAAAATAAGAGAAAATGGGTACTAATTAATACTTGAAATTATGATGGATATTTATAAATTAATTTTCGTACAATTGCCTACCTTATTTAAGGAAATTTTGTAATTCGAAGTGTTTAGATGCAATATTAAAAAAAAATTTCTTAGGGCAACCTTTTGATGTTTTATTAGAAGAAGAAAAAGTGACTTTAGAAACCATGCTAACATAGCTGCAAAATTAGTTTTATCTTAATGCCTAATATTTAAATATTTACTATTCTAATTTGTCAATCTATATAAGTCTATAATTTTGGCAAAAAAATTTAGGGGCGAAAAAAGAACGAATAAAATGTAAAGTAAGATATTTTATTTTTAGCTTTCTTTCATATATAGATTTAAGACAAATTGAAAATTAGTAATAAATCGTTGACAGCACTTTTAAGAAAATAGGCAGAAATTTGTTACTACATTACCTGCGAATAAAACTTTAGATCATGATACTGAATCTGAGAATTAAACGTTTTAATGAAGAACTATAGATGCATTTACATGTCGATTGATGGTACATTGGATTGTGTATAATTGTCTGACGGTAAATTAGCTAGAAAATGAGGTAACATATTTCAAATTTGAAGGAATATCAGTAATTATCAACATTTTCTTATAGAAATGTTTTTTCTTTCTGAAAATTAATCAGTATTTATTTTCTGAATTATTAATACGATTCCTATCTTATTTCAGACAAAGCGCTTAATATTTTGCAAAAAACAGCTTATTTGAAAAATTTTAACATAAAAAATACATTAGCTCATTTGAAGTAAAAGCTTTGGGAGGATGTATACATACAAGAATACATAAATACAAATTGAAAGAACTAAGTATTACTGATATCCACTTAAATTTCACTTTAAAGCAGTTTCCAAGTTTTTTTTTTTTTTTTTTCATTTTGTTAAAGAAAGTTAAACAGTAAGAGATATAGAGATTAAAATCCCCATAAAAATAAAAATTAAACTTCACTTTATTAGATGAATTTGTATAACGCACATCAAAATTATTAATGCCTTCTGTGCGAGAAAATTATAATCGTGTTCCTTTATCATAAATTTTTAAAATGAAATATCTCACATTTCCTTTATTACTTTAAACTCTCGTCTAAAACGCAATTAAGGGTAGACAGCCGTTTTCCCACGGAAGCTTCGTCTCATTTTCAAGGACATGGAGTATCATTATTACTCTGAACTGTGATTACCATTTGGCGTTCGTTGTAAAATCGCCAAATCTTTCATGCAAAGATAACGATTATAATGTGACAATCCTGAGCGTGAATGTTATCTTTTAATGACATGGGGGGTTAACTAGTGGAGCGCAAATGCCACTCAACCTTCCAGATAGCCCTTCCAGTGGAGCAAGAAATTCCACGAATGTCAACCACGAGCTCTAATTGAAAATGAAGGATAATTCTCTACTTCAAAACTGGTAGCATTAAACAATACAGTGATCACACTAAATGAATTCACTTTTGTGTACATATGAATACGTCGGTTCGGGACAAGAGAATTTCTATAGTATAAAGTGATTGATAGCATTAACCGCTATTAAATTAAACGGGGCCCGTTATGTATTTTTTTCTTGTTTGTTTGATTGTTTAGCCATAATTTCATTTTACATTTAAATTTCAGTTTAAAGCTATGTATTTTTAAGTTCTAATCCCAGATTTACAAAACACTGCCAAATTTCGTCAGTCGATGATCCAGAATTAGTAACTTAGGTAGACAGATTTGTTGCTTACAAAAATAGATCTTTAGTGAAAATGTTGATAATTTACTTTTGTTCCATATTCTAAATATCTGAACAGTGTTCATTTTAAAATCATTTTAATTATATTTCTACATTTGTTTTTATATTTGCAAAATTTATCGTTTGAATGCTTTTCGCATATTTTAATATTATTTTCGCAAATCCTATATTATAATAAAATCTCCTTACCTTCATAAATTGCAGTTTAATCTATATTTTTGTTCTCATTTGATATAATAGCTTCACAGTTCCCATTTAGTATAATAGTTTCACAGTATAAAATTCGCAGTTTCTGAGTTACAAAATAATTTGTCAAAAAAGTTTTTAATTTTTGTGAATGCAAAGAAAAAACATTTAAAATTTCGTGTTCTTTATCACGCTATCACTTTAACTCAGTATTTGTAGAAAACTTTTTGTAATTGTTCGAGAACCAAGTAATATATTTCGTAAGCCATCTGCAAAATTTTTACCCAGTCATTTGATAAATTTCTCACCTAGATGGGTTTTTTATAGCTCTATACTAGTTTTTAGCTAAAAAAAAATCCATTTCTTTCGATTTTTTAAATGCTCTTAATCGATGTACTTTTATTTCATAGGTGCTTTTTTAATCTATTCATGCAAAGATTCAAAAATATATTCTATATTTTTCAAAAATCATCTCCTGAACATAGCCACGTACTTTAAAACGCGAAATTTCATCAGAGTCATAAAAATGTGACTTACAAATACACACCTTCGTAAAAACTCTATTTTACGGTGTTTTCAAAATGCCCTTTTTTATTATTATAATTATCGACTATATAACTCACATATATGGAGTCAATTATGAACTGAAATGACATCTTTTAATTAATACAATTCTTAATTTTTATAAACTTAAGAGTAATTAGATATTACGAAATGGATTCAAAATCGATTCGTAAAATTCCGTCAAGGTTGATGAAAAGTTACTTCTATATGTAACACCTACGAACAAAACCCATTTTGCTGTTTTCAAAACATGTCGCCGATCCTTTAATAAAAGTCAAAACGATAAGCAAAGCGGGGTCTTTTTACAGCCCTTTAAATCTACGGGGATGGGACAGCGGAATTGAAAAACGTAAATGGAGTTCGAAGCAAAAGAATTCGCTTTGTTCGCGTCCTACCCTACGCTGTGTTATTTGAAAGAACAGGAAGGGAACCTGTACAACCAGGGGATAGTTGTTATAAGGGGAGGCCAAGGTTATTAAGAACGGGGGACGCGCATTCCTTTACAGGTGGCCTAAAATTCGATGCCCAGCGGCAGTGGAATTTGCGTTTCTGAGCAGTAATTTTCGCTTGTGTATCCTGTTACAAATCTAAAAATAGAGCAATGGATTGAGAAAAAATAGAGTGAATGTGAAAGCGTGAATCGAGAGTGCGAACTGATGAGAAGGAACAACTTTAACCATTATAAAAAGACACAAATGAAATAAAATGAAATCGGGAATGTGAACGACAGAAAGAAAAATATTTTTTATTATTGTTATTGTTCATATAGATTTGGGGATACAGGATAAGTTTATAAAATTCTTTAGATCGGAAATATGTGAAACTATCAATGTTCCACGAATTTGATGATTACCATAATTTAAAATTAAATATGGCATTGCAGAGAATGTCGATTTTTTTATAAAGTAATCCCGCAAGAATTACTGAAATCAAAAGTAATCGTTGATGTTTATAATTTAAAAGCCATTGTCTTAAAGGATCAGTGCTATGATCTGATACTTGAGCATGCGAGTTAAGCTTGATTTACAATTCAATATAATATCGAATTAAAATGATCTTGAAGTTTTTATTTATTTATTAATCTGGAGCATTTCATTAGTAAAATTTTTCATAGAATTTATGCACCGAAATTTTATTTACTTTTGTTAAAATATGTTTTTAAATACTTTCTCAAATATCTATAAAGGCATTTTTTTTTTCAGAAGGGGAGCGGCGATTTTATAGAAAGGCCTTGTTTTCGGAAGTGGAAAGCTTCAACTTATTGTATGAGCACATACAACCTGACGTTGAAGATGAAACGTTCTACTGCTGATCAGAAGTTTGGAGATAGTGTCCTCACATTTTGAACTTGGTTCAAAATTACCCCAAAATAACTAAAGGGGCATAAATATCACTAAGACAATCGAACCTAATCTATTTTTCATGAAGATATGCTTCCTTTTTCAAAAGTCTATCTCATTCATAGATTTGCATATTTGTGTGTATGCAAAAATGCGATGTAATATTTCCTGCAGTTCGACGGGGGAAAAACATGCCTACAAATTATTTATTTATTTATTTCGAATTTAGCAGCCATAAATTTAAAAAAAAAAAGAATACATTTGATACCAATGTAAGTTCTACTTCAAAATTTATAGTGTCCAAAAAATAAAGTTATAGATATGTTTGTTTCCCTCCTTCTATCATTTTGCGTCATATGAATTGTTTTAATTGAGTCTTGAAGTTTAATAATTGCTTAATTTAGCTATTGCTTTTTTATTTTTCAAATATTTAATCAAAAACGCATTTTTATTTTCTTTAAGTTTAATCTAATATAAAATATTTACTTAAGAATTTCCTTTCAATTTCCTTCATTTCTATGAAATAAAGCGGTAATTGTTAATATAAAAAAAGAATCGATAAACATTCTTTACACTAGAATAAATATTTTCTAACATGCTTACTGCTTTATCAAACTAAAAAACCTCTTTCCTCATTTAGTATTAAACACACCTGCAAATTTCTTAAAAGTAACTGTAAATAAATAGCAGAAAGATAATGAAATAAAAAATTAAGTGTAGGGCTAAAATGATAAGAAAGTTTTGGAAAAGTAAAAGAATCATGAAATAATATTGGCTTATTTCGAACTGGTATTTTAGAAAGGACGTTATCTTAGGAAATTTTTTCTTGCACAGTTGACCTAAATATGTGGAAGGTCTTTATTAGACATTGTTTTTGTTTATTTTATAAAATAACGAACGCGTGCAAATACTATCATGAAAGACTAAAGACTATTCATGAGTTTTCGGAAAACGTAATTCATGAATTATCAGTTCAATATCTTTATAAAAAAAATTGGCTCTATCATTACTTTTAGACCAAGTGTTGCTGTTATCAGAAGCAGCAGTTATATATAAATATATATATATATATATATATATATATATATATATATATATATATATATATATGCGATAGTTGAAAGAACTTGAAACTTCAGATATTATTACAATCATTATATTTGCCGCATGTGTTACTTCTATAGTTGTTAATATTTTCTACTATCTAACTAAACAATACATTTCATTTATTACTACAAATAAGATACAATTTTCAACACATTCCCTCCCCCCGCAAAGCTTTGTGATGCTGTTCAGGATAGGAATTTCAGTTATTACAGATGGTTTATATTATTATAAAGAAGATAAGAATTCCAACATTCTACGATATAATTTAATAAGTATTTCATAAGCACATTGATTTCAATTGGAGACTTTCTTTTAATCTGTATTTAAATTTTTCCTCTATTTTTGTTTTCTGTTTTACTACATTATAGGCTACATACAAGAAGTCTTCTATGAAGGGCATTTTAAAGAAATATTCTAAATCATTTTATGCCAGAATGTTCGTGAATATTTTTAAAGGACCGAAAAATATCTTATTGACATGAAATTTAATCTTTTCTTAAAGATGTTTGTCTTTAAAAAAAATCCTTTTGCATATAAGTTAAAATAATATTGCACCGAATATCAAAGAATCAAAACTTCGATAAAATATCATTGTACCCAAACAGTTTTGATAATTTCATACAGCTCACCCTTATATTTCTTTTGGTCGCTATGTACGTGACTGCATTATGAAACTGAACTTTTTGAAAGTCGCATGGCTGCTGAACACATTTCACTGCTATACGAGATCTATTTCTGTTCCAACTTTTAGTTGTTGATACAGATGGCGCATTATGCAACTATGACATAGCTGTTGATGTAAATAATCATCGTAGAGATAGCGTGCTAACTGGCAGGGTCGGATTAAACGTTGGGGCCTTTATGTAATACAACTGATTGAGATCTTTTACCCCACTCCAATTTCGCAAAACTTTTTCATTGAATTTAATATGCACATAAGCATTTCTCAAGTACTAAATATTGGGAAAAATTAAATCAACAAGCATTTAATCACGGGTCACCTTCAAAAAAGATATCAGTATCTCACGTACTTTAATTTTAAAAGTAATTTTGCACAAAATGGTTTTAAAAATTTGCATCATTTATCAACAGTATCTAAATACTTTAATGCAAAATTACCTGAGTTGTTGATTTGTGAATTACCCAACCAACTTCACACATACAAAAAAAATTGAACTAATTAAGTAAGAGATCTCACTGATTTGGAAGAAATTCTAGAAACATGAAAAAAATGTAAGAACAATGATCCAAAATGTAGAGGAAAATTAATTATAATTTGGATAAGTTTAGGTTGACGGCTCTCATAAATCAAATGAAGGCACGAAATTAAATCACACTGAAAATAATTTTACAAAAAATCGCAGGACCTTCTAATGTTAAAGGGCCCCCAGGCAGCTGCCTATTTTGCATGTTTGACAGTATGGTCCTGTTAATTTATTGCTCGTTTTCCGGTGTTCGGTTAAACTTAATTTGCGATAACTTTCTTGTTTTATAATAGCAACTAGTTGTTTATATGTATAAAAACATTGCAATTATTGAATCAAAACTTTGATGTGTCACTTTATTTTAATATAGTTAGTATGACGTTACAAAACAAAAAACATAAATCTTGCTAAAAAGCTCAATAACTAATACCAATTATTGGAAAAAAAATTTATAAAACACAACTACAAAAAATGAAAAGCCTATAATTTAAATACAGGATTAATTTATAACTTTAGTTTTATTCGAATAGCACCTTGCAATCAGAATAACTGATAAAAATTAGTTAGCAAAAGTGATAAAGAAATTATGTCGTAAAAAGCTGAATTTGTGATACTATTAAGGAGTCACTTCACAATGATCAATTGTAACTTCACTGTTACTAATCTGAAATGGAATTGTGGTATTTGTTTATTAAATAAATCTAAATAATTCAAATCATAGAATTGTGTATTAAATAAAATCGTCGATCATGCTACAGATTACCTGAACATTAGCTTTAACTCACTTCATTGTCTCACCTCTGAATTCATAAAGCTCGTTTTTATTGTAACTCAATTCAATAAAATATTTATAATTTGATTTAACTCTTATGATGTACATATTATGAGTCGCTTGTAATATTTATTTCCTAAATTTTGTTAAAGTTTTATAACTTGGAAGTGATTTTGTTGAAATAGTTATAAATAAAAGGGTTAATATTAATATTTCATAAAGATTTATCATATTAAATAGTAAAGTTTTTGGTTCCTTTTCATACGTTATGCATTCATTTTAAGCACATTGAATTAAGTTTACTTTATATTCCATCATTTTTATACACTTACAAGAATTTTATAGCTCTGGATTCTTTGGTTATTCTAATAACAGCTTGTACTTCAAACAAAATGATTTAATATTTTTGCATATTGTAATTACTTCACCTCGATCATCAAGCAAGAAATAAAAATAACGAATAGTTTAAGTTAAATTCAGGCACTGTTATAGTTATATTATTCACTTAAAAAAAAGAGAGAGAGAAATTGGATGGACATGTTATTTTTTTTTTAATTAGTATCATCAAAATGTTATATATATATATATATATATATATATATATATATATATATATATAT
>JAPMOQ010004916.1:89784-120979 GCA_026543055.1 Argiope trifasciata | reverse complement strand
TAAAAAACATTGTTGAAAGCTAAAAAGTGATATTATTTGCGCAGTTTACATGAAGTTTAATTACAATTCTGGTGGAATGAAGATTATTAAGGTCCTTTCAGTAAAGACATGAGTTTGTATGTTTTCGGGAACATTTCATTAAGGATCACATTTCACACAAATCAAAATTAAACATTCACAAAACATAAAAGACAAGATAAAACATTAACGCCTTTATACCTACCTAAACCACGACCATCGTAAACAAGGCCTCACAACTCCCAACGCGTTCAGCCCGTGACGTCACGATTGAAGACGGATTGTCTAGAGAATTCTAAGCGCAAGTTGTATGATAGAGTGCGGTGGCTGTAGTCGTGAAGTGCAGTGAGTGTGTTATTGGTTATGTTTGAAAGTGTTCTGAGCCTTTTTTTTTTCATATTAATTTTAATTTATCGTAATAAAGATGCCTAGTACGTGCTGCGTTCCTAATTGTAAAAGTAATTACTCAAAAAACAGCCCCAATGTTCCTGTATTTTCGTTTCCAAGCGATGAAGACAGTAGAAGAGCATGGATCTCTGCAATAAAGCGGGATAATTTCGTGCCAACTAAATATAGTAGGGTAAGTTTGATTTTTTAATACAGTTTTTAATTAATTCCTTTGAACTGGAAACATTTAAAATTAAATATAGCTTTCATTTATCTTTGTGTTTTGCTCTAGATTTAGTTACTTATGCTTCCAATAACTATAATATTGTTTGTTTGAGCTAAATAAAAATTTTCTTTGTTTTATGTTACTTATGATATAGTCCTTTTTTAATATTTCTTCTTAATATTTAAAAGTTTTCGTATTGATATCTTTTTTTTTTATTATACTTCATATATATTTTTTAAAATCTGATTTAGGCCTAATTTTTGTGTCTTTTATGTAGGTCTGTGCTAAACATTTTGAACAAAATCAGTTTTTAACTGTTAGGGAAGCATTCAATTCTAATACAGGAGAACTTATTCAAGTACCACTGGAGTATAAAAGGTAAATGTTTTAGAAATTTTTAATAATTATCACCAAAATTTTAAGCACTTAAGTGATATATTGCTATTATGGTCATCATAAAAAAGGTTTAAAATCATCTAATGAATGAAAAAACAATTTTTAATTATATATATCACGACTATAAAGTGATTAAATTTATATGTTCCTCTAAAATATTATGTAAAAAAGTTAGAAATAGCTGTAAAAACAATATGAATTGCATGCTCATATAGGCTTAGAAAATGTAGGTTTTTTTGTTTTGTTTATAAATCATCAGATTTTATGTAAAGCAATTAATATTTATTATTTTTAAATATCATTAGTTATATGCAATTTTTAATTATAAATGCATGCAACATTTATAAAAGGTCTGAAATTTTTGCTAAAACTGTCTGTTCCGAGCAAATCTTTCGATACTTTTAAAATTACAAATTTTGAAACTGGTGATAGCTTTCCGGATTATGATCCAAACTCTTCAACTGCTTTCATCGACCTTAAAGTAGAACCAATAGACATTTCGAATTTGCAAGAAAGTCTTCCCGTTTTAATGTATCTTGCAGGATATTGCATTTTTTCTATTTTAAAAAAATCTAAGTGCACTGCCTGTAGATACTTACATCAATTAGATAAAGAGATAGAATTATCCCCAGAATATGAATATTTAAAAAATTTAGATAGAGGAAAACTGTCTTTTCTACAAAAACATATTTTAAATGCAGTGCTCTATAATTTTGCAGTATTTAAAAAAATATGCGATAAATATGAGTCTGAATTCCTAAAACTTCGTGACCAAAGAATTAAAGTTGCTTCTATTACATATTCAATTTTAGAAGAAAATGAATTCTGCGATAATGGATCATGTGATGAAGGTCATCAGTTTCATTCTATAATCTGGAAAGTTGTTTGGTGTTCCACAAATATATTTTTGAATTATTATATTAAGAAAAAAACTGATAATTTATCTAAAGTTTTGGTTCAGAAAAAAAATCTAGCTGTAATGAAAGCGGAAAAAAGAAAGGAAAGAAAATTAAAAATTGCTAGTTTGAAAAAGAGAAGGGATGATTAAAATATTTAAAATTAAACTTTCAAGCATAACCAGCAATATCAGTTCGATTTGTTTGTTGATTTTTGTCATAATTGTTTGTTTTAATATTATAATTAACCTTATTTGTAAGTTTGTATTTCAACTTTGTTTAATATTATAATTATTTTCATTTGTCTGTGTTAAATGTATAATAAAATTTGAAAACAAAGTGTATTTTATTATTGTCACTGAAAATAAAATTTTATGATTCTCAAAGTGTGATTTTTGCTCATTTATGTATTCTTTTGCTATTTTTCCAGATTGAATTGAAATTTATTATAAATGCAATGAAATGCAAAACCAGATATAATAAAAGCTAGTTTATTAAAGTGTATGAATTATATTAAGTGAATGTAATTTTTAATGTGAAAAAATAAAAACTTATAGTAATACTTTTTGATCAATAGAATTATTTGGTGTAAAAGTTAAATTTTATATTAAATACATTAATATTACATTTGAAAGTTCATAAGTAATTTGGAAAGTAAATAATTATGTTAATTTATTTAAAATACTTTTATTATCTGCCACTGGAAAAAAAAAATCAAAAGCTTTAAGTCTTAATGATGGATTTAATTTTGAACTTTAAAAAAACAAAGGATATATATAATTAAATAGAGATTATCTTTTTTTTAAAAAAAAAGAGAAAGAGAAAATAATTTTTAATAAAAAAAAATTCTGTTAAAACTGGAAAATTAACAAAAATACCCCAATGTATTTATCTTACAAATTTACATTGTGATTTAAATCTTAAAAAATTTGAATGCTTCATTCATTCACTCAAGGGAGAAATAAGTCATCTTGAATTTTATGCAAGCTAAATGTCTTATAAGAGATAGTTATCTTTTAAATGAATTTAAAACATTGAAGAAGAAACCGAGATTCCGCTCACGGTAGCCAACCGTCTTCCTCATGTGACGTCACAAACAAGCTGTGAGGCCTTGTTTACGATGGTCGTGCCTAAACAGCCTCTTATCTCATTTTAATAACAATCGCAGTGCATTATTGTATGCGTACATAATCAGATATCACCATTTATTATCCAAAGGAGAAGATATGGTACATAATTGATACACTGTTTAGATAAAATTTTCACTAAAACGCTCATTTTTGAATTTTAATTGTTGTTAAATATTTTTTCACAGTTATATACTACAAAATTATTAACGAGTTCTTCTGTAACTTTCTTATGCATTGTTTAAAAAAAGTACCAGCGTATTTTTAATTTATGCTATTGGTGAGAAATAGTTGCGAAAGAATCAATTAGCATATGAGCTTTGGCGATTTCTTTTGGAGATTAATCATTGAGATGAAGTTATTAAACAAACACCAAAAATCCGAATGTGGATTTCAGGCGACTTCTTTTGATCAACTGAGATCAAAATAGAATTACAATTATAATCACTTGATCACATACAATTTATTATAATTAATTATTTATATTGTTACGTCATTGAGTTTTTGATTAAAATACTTTTTTTAAATGCTTGTAGAAGTATAAGCCGATAGATGGTCAATCCCTTAATAGATTTGGTTCCAAATTTGGGGTATATCTATATTTTTAATTTTAAATCTGCAAACCAAATTCTATCCATCGATTTCTCTTCGTTTTGTAGTTATATTGTTAATTTATATTTGAACAATAATACAAACATATTTCTTTTAAGTGAAATTCATTAAAAATGAGGCAACAATTTAGTATTGGTGTAAAGACCACATGCCAATTTTTATCCGCATTTTTAAAGCAATTTTGAGTTATCGTGTAATCAAATAAGTAGGCAGAAATCCAAAAATGTGTTTTTTGAAATTAAGGAGGTCTGATTTATCAACAGGCAAATTTGACACAAGATAAGAATTTCAATTTTTTTTTTTCAAATTACAACACTCTTTCTCACTTGTATTCAAGAAAGTCGAAAGCAAAAAACATAAATCAATTTTTAGTTTAAAATCTTCTTAAAAACCTTTTTTTAGACACTTATTTAATAATTCAAGTAGCAACTATTATCCAAATACAATAATTTTAAATCCAAAGACTTCATCCTGCAGACCATTTCGAACAACTGTAAAGTGTTACGTACCTTGATTAATTTATTTTTTACCTGCCCGTACAGATAAATATGCCAGTAAAAAATTTTATTTTAAGAAATAACGAAACACTTTATGCCTTGGCATCTTTAACACAGCAATAAATATTGTTTATAGAATTTAGAAATAGCATTCATTATTAGAAAATTATCGAATTGAGAAGTTGTAAATAATTGCATATGATTGGAATCCATGACGTTTTTTCCATCTAATGCGTTCTTCAAGACCACCTGGTTGATTTAGAGACTGGCACTACAATGAAATTGATACTGGGAGCCAAACAGGATCTATGATTCAGCTAAAGAATAACAATTATCCATCATTAAAGGAAACCTGCCGAAGGCAGAATGATTGGGAGGTTTGCCAAACATGTTTTGATGAATCGTGCCCATTAAGAAGGAATTTATCAAGATGTCTCTAATTACTATTTTATGAAAATACTGAACTGCGTATGATAATGAGACAAATGATCCATATCCAGAAATTGTAAAAGCTGAATTGATGGTCGCTCGTTCAAAGGTTTAAGGAAGTAAAATTTATTATGGACGCCTTTGCAATAATGTGCATATATTCTGCGATTAATTTTTAAGTTTTTATGCGGATATAAATATTTGAAAATGGTACAAACCGATTGACACTGATTATCATATTAAATTATTTGAACAACGGCTTATACAAGGTATTTCAAAAAATTTGACCAGGGATTTTATTCCTTAAATATTGATCATAGACATATATTGTAAATTACATAGTTGAGTAGAAAGAGGTTGTTGTGTTGAATTCATAAACCACACAGCAACCTCAAAACAAGGAGTGTACGCCTCTGTCTAGGGATTATGTCACTCGGCTGAAAGCAATTATGTTCCTCGTACGAACCTCACGAATGCCGGTGACCCGGATGTGATTTGAACAAATGTTCTATAAATTGTACACAATAATTGTTCTGTAAATACACTTTACATTACACTTCTTCTGTAAATTTTTCTGTAATAATTTTTCTGTAAATACACGCAATAACCTCAAAACAGGAGTGTACGCTTCTGTCTAGGGGTTATGTCACTCGGCTGTAAACAATAACGTTCCGAGTACAAACCTCACGAATGCCGGTTACCTGGATGTGATTTGAACAAATGTTCTGTAAATTAAACGTAAAAAAATTACAAAATTTTAATTTTTATATGGACTCGGACAAATATATTCCCAGTGAGTAACCTGTGCCTCATTCTCTAATAAGGTCATGTACAAAATTTCTTGAATTTTATCGTGAAAACTCTCAAAAATATGTTAAAACAAAGTTGGTAAAGGGTCAACCACAAATTAAAATGCAAATGTTTACAGCTGATGTGACGCATGATTGTATCATAAAGAAATAAAATATGTTTCATATCTTCAGTTTTAAATACAAATTTTAAAAATCTATGCTTCCTGAAAAATACTATTTATCAATTTTATGTCATGAATTACAGAATATAACTTAAAAATAGCACAGTCAATGAACTTGCAAAAAAGCTTATGTAATCCTTCCTTTAACTAATTTTACCTTATGTAATCTTTCCTTATTTCTAAAAATTTTTAATACCTTTTAAACAATAAATAGCAAAATTATTATTATTTATTTGTTCAATCACTACTTTCTTCGTTAATTTTTGTACGACCTTTAAAATACGAACATCCGACAAGATTTTTCTTCTTTGCGAATTCGTAACCAGGCATATGTGGTTTAAGTCAGCATTTATGTAGTTTCATATCTTTGAGACTTTTTGTGATAAAATGTTGAAATTTTGCACATGGCCTTGTTAGAGGATGGGACACATTTACTTATTGGGAATACTTTTGTACGGTGTCTGTATAATAATTTAAATTTTGTAATTTTTAAAGTTTATTCTCCTGAAAATCTTACTCAATGTCATAAAATTTTTCATCTTTTTTTTCAAGCAACATTGCAATTTACAGTATTTGTCTATGATCAATATTTAAGGAATAAACCGCGTTTCAGGTTTTTGAGATCCCCTTTACAAAGTACTTATTAAAGAAGCATGAGGTAATACCTAATTCAAGGCATTAAAATAAAGCACGGATTAAAAGATATAACTTTTACACAAACATTTCAATAGAAAGACAATCTTGGTTAAATTTCAATAGTTATTGGATTATTGTTCTTAATAAGCTAAATGCAATATACGTTAGGTGAAGGTTCAACTGTTGAAGAATTAATAATTTTACAGGTAATGGAGGATTTCCTACGACAGGTTGACTATTTAGACATCTAAGGCCTCAGAGTAAAGGCGAAACGCAAGCAGGTCAAATAATATATATCAACCTAGCCGCTATAAAAATACAAATTTTTATGAATAATTAAATATTAATATAATATTATTTTGCAAGTATAATTGATATATTTTCACTTCATTACTTTTATTTAGTTATCACAGCAATTAGAAGCAATTATTCTAACATCATTATTTATAGAAATATAAATAATGATGCTGAAGTTACAGCATGATTCATCAGTTATTATTAGTAATAATTGCGGTTAATTTTAATAGCAATTGCATCTTAATAACCAGTAATTATTTATAATTACTGGTCAATGTATTAAATTAATTAATCACTTTGACTCACAGTTATCGATAATAATATTGATTATATCTATTTATAATAACTGATATTAATTATATTAATCGAAATATATAAATACGAGATACGTATGTAGATATTACGGATAGTTATAAATAAATGAGAACATACATTTTCACAACTTACTAAAATAAACCATTAAAATTTTGAATTTTCGAAAAATGAATGGCAATATGAAATTAAATTTACCAGTACCAAGGATCGTAAAATATATCTGTTTACAAAAAAGTATGACCTAAAAATAAGTTCCAGTCATATGCATAATTGAAATTCTCGACTTTAAGAAAAGAAACAAAACTGTTTTTAGTTAATAAAGCAGCTTTAATGATGTCATTTTAACTCTTTTGCATAAAATGACACGCCCGACTAATTTATCAAAATTCAATAAATCTTTTCTACAAATTTGGATGTTTAAATCTGTAATTAAGATGGTATTTAGTTATATCATTACCCGTCATTACTTTGACATTCCAAATTGTACGAAGAATAAAAATAACTATCAATCCTTAATGTTTGAGATAATATGTCTAATTAAATTAAGAAGTTAAAAAAGTTAACCACTAATACTCGAAGAATTTTTTAAAAGAAAAATCCAAAGAGTGTGGACTATTAAAGAATTTTACTTCTAGTATTACAAAGCAAAGCATCCTGGTTTCATTCAATAACATAATTTAAGTACAAATTCAGTAGGGTAGAAATATATTCGAATTACCAGAATTTCAAAACAAAAATGGCACTCATTAAACATAATATCAATTATTGTCCATTTCAAAAACTACGGCACTGTTACATTATGGTATTAAGGCAACACATTCTGATGAAAAATCATGAAAATACCGGTTTTTTTTATTTTCTCATTTGATAAAGCAGACTTTTCTAAATATGTCTATGTAATACAGTTAAGAATAGATAAATATACATTTTGAAGAAGTTTCAGGCTGTTCTATGAATTTCATATCAAGTTATTGTAATTTGAAATCTTTAAATTCGTTTTTCTCCTTGATGTAATTTTGTTTACTTGCTGTTCTTCGAAAGCCTAAGGCTTTTTTAAAAATTGATGTAGAGTTGTGAAATTTTTTGTGAATGTTCCTAAGTACACGTTTTATAAAATTTACTATGGAATTTGCTCTAAGATGCATAGTTATTTTTTTAAGTGTTCAAACTCAAAATATGGAGCTTTTTTTCAGATTTTTTCTATGTTTAACAATGAAAATATTTATAATTAAATAATTATTATCAGGAGGATAAATTCCATAGTAACTTTTATGTAATATATAAATAACTACCTGGAATAAAAATTTGTGAAAAAATTTTAATATTTAAAAAAGTTTTAAAAGTTTAAAAAAAACTTCATTTTTTTTAAAAAAAATTACATTTTTCAAAAACTGCTGAAATAATTCAAATTTTTTGTGGGCAATTATAGAATGCTATTTAAGATAAGATACACTTAAAATCTAATTTCAAATCTTAAAATTAAAAAAAAATTTTAGATGGTACCGTGTCGCCTTAATACATGAAAAATACATGGAATAAAATTCTTACCTGAAGACTTTGTGTTGAACTATGCTGACTGTGATGATTATTGTGTTCTTTATCTGAATCCTGTAAGAAAAAAAATTGTTACTCATTAACAGTTTATTTATATAAAAAAAAATGTTAGAAATGTGAAAAATGTGTGCAAATATTTCGCTGCCGAAACTATTTCGCAAAATATCTATCATAAATTGAAAAATGTCATCAAATTTAGCATGTTATAATGAATAAATATTATCAATCATATTCATACATTTGGATTAAGTTTGTGCACTATCACTCAAAAAGTATATGGTCTAAATTATAATCGAAATGTTACGTGATATAAAAATGCATTTTTAAGTTTAAAGTATTCGTGTTTACATGCAACAAATCTGTACATCGATCTTTGCTCTTTAAAAAAAATTCCGCCATTTTTTTTTCTATTTCAAATTTTACAAACTACAGAATCTTCAGTAATATATTCATTCAAAGATACACGAAAAAAAATATTGTAGGGGAAAGAAATATGTTTGTAATACTTAATTTCTGCAAAGGGCTTTCAGATTATTAAGAGAGCTAAGATAAGATATAAATTAGACTTTCTAATATTATGGCTGATACTGCTGGTTTCAAGACATCAAACAAATAAAACAAAAATGTGGCTAAGAGACCACAGAAAACTTAAAATAAGGTCTGTACATTAAAAGTTATTTAACGTTATAATTTTAATAATTAATTGAACGTTTTAATTGAAAAATTTACTTGAATTCTAATAAAAAAATCACAACTTTAGATGCTAAATCTAAATTTTAGAGGCTAAAATGGTACACACAATCAAAATTTTAAATGTTAAAATGACGTACCTTTATTTATGCTGTTATGCTTTAGAATTATTGCCCTAATAATCAATCGAGAACATAGACTGATTATTGGACTTGATTCAAAATTTTATACGGACATTAATTTGGTACACAAGTTAACTTTAGATGTTAAAACCTATGTTCCAAATTTTATCCATGTTGGTCTCCGCGCATTTATTTTATTGATTTCACTAGTTCTCACACGGGCAGTCAGACAGACATACATTTTATGAATAGATTTAACTCAAAATTTAATAGATACTATAAATTATCTGTATATTATAACTATTATTAATTATAATAATCAATCGAGAACATAGACTGATTATCAGATTTAATTCAAAATTTTATACGGATATTAATTTGGTACATAAGTTAACTTTAGATGTTAAAACCTATGTTCCAAATTTTATCCATGCTGGTCTCCGCGCATTTATTTTATTGATTTCACTTGTTCTCACACGGCCAGTCAGACAGACATACTTTTTATGAATAGATTTTTATTCAAAATTTAATAGATACTATAAATTTAATCAAAATATCACATAGAAAATACCATCCGTCCAGCAAGAAACATTCTAGAGGAATCGTTTTTACACATACACAGAGTGACAGACAATCATAATTCCAAAAACGCGCTTTTTGGATTCAAAATTTCAAACGCATATAAACATATATTTTTACACATAGAATCTCAATTTTTCTTACATTTTGGGTCATTTCATTCATCATTATATTCTATAACTTGAGTGCAAAGAGAAATATGATTGTTGCATTACCATTTTGTGTAGAGAGTTCACCGTTTAGGCTAAATTTCATTAAAATGTACTACAATTTTCCTATTTCTCAAAATGTATTGCATTCACAAATTTTTTTTGTACTTATAGAGTTTATAATTGAAAATACATCTCAAAATCGTAAACTGTTTTTTAAAAATTCAGTTTTTCAAAAAATTTCCTTCGAGCATAGTCGGTTACCTTAAACAATTCTATGCTTTATGAAAATCGTTGTTTTCTCATAGTACTTTGTCCAAATTTTAAGTAATTACTTTCAAACAGAAAAATCATAATGCTCATGCATCAGTGCCCAACCCATCATAGTTCCAATATTTTCTCCAAAAGAAAAAGTATTTAATGTAATAGTGTTTTTAAGATATGTTTCGATATTTTCTACCTTCTTCTCACGTTTAAAAAATGTGAGATAAAGGAAATGGAATTTCTTTGTAAAAACAAGCCATGTAAAAATGGAATCTGGTATTAGTTATCACATTTTGAAGGTCTGAAAATTATGTTTTTGATAATTTTAGCCTAAATTCATAAAAACCGTACTTAATAACCGTACTTCTAAATATTTATATAATAAATTTCAGTTTAATACTTTAAATAAATATTTCTGCATTGAACTCATATTACTTTTATTTTACTTATAATAATAATCATAAAATAGCTAATAATTAAAATAATAATACAAACCAAGAGTAGGTAACCTGCAAATATCAACTTAGAGTGAAAATGTGTAGTATTTTCGTTAAAAAGTGAACCTAAATTGATCATTTCTTTTGACTTTGGAGATACTTATGTTAAAAATTACTAACTTTTATTAATACTGATCGCAACTTTAGTTGATAATTATTACACATTAATTAATATTATTAATACTTTTATTCATCTACTTTATTTAAGTTTATATTTTGAGACTTGTCTTTATAAATCTTACACAGATTTAAAAAAATTTTTAAAAAATGTGTTCTTAAATTTTTACGATTATTGTAAATGTGTTTCATTTTATCTTTATCCACAGGAATCGTGTAATACTTTTACATAGCTCAATTCTTCATATTTTGTGAAGTTTATAAGTATTTCTTATATTTATTACTTATGGAATTCTTAATATAAAATGTCGGCTTTAATAGCAAAAAAATGTAAGTGTTGGCAAAAAATATGCTTTAAAAATCTGTAAGTTATTGAGTTATTTTCCTTTTCTTCTGTTAAGATTCAGTGTAGTATTCCTTTTGGCGAAAAGTATTGCAACTTCATTTCAAAGCAATTACATCCAAAAGATTAAACATCGTCTTCAAGCAATTAAAATGAATACACGCACACATGTATACAACAAAAGCATGATACGAAGATTGATAATTATTGAACTACATGTAAATATATATTGATAACTTTTGAAGAGTAAACGGATGAACCTAGTTCATGCTGGGATCCTTTTTGAACATGCACACTTTTAGTGTTGTTCATGTTTTTTTTTCTTACAAATACTGTTGCACATTTGGAAAAGATCCATACAGAAATTTATTTCAGATCTGAATTTTTATTTCTTTGTTTCATGTGTTTTTTCAATTCTGCGCCATGATCTCAAGTAAGCAAACTCATTTGAACTCGACCTATTTTTGCTTTTTAGCGATTTTTGGTTGGTAGCAACTGAAATGCAAATTTGGATATTATTTAAACTCGCCTCGTGTAAGTATTTTTTTAGACGAAATATGTGGTTTAAACTTATCGGTGGCGGTGAAAGAGAAGTTTGCAGTGTGCAACTGTTTTGTTGCTTCACCATCTAACGATTGTTTCTTTCAGTTTGTTTAAATGTTAGACAAAAATGACGAAGGGTTCGAATCTCTTAATCAAGTTCTGGTACTGTTAATTTGAACTTAGATTTTAATATTTATCGTATTATTTTGATTTCTAGAGTAATGAGCACATTGACTTTATACTTTATAATCAATAAAAGTTATTTTAAGGAAACTGCTTTCAACTTTATGCCTCCTCCTTATGCTTATAAAATTTCACTGTCAATTTTGCTAAATCTTTTGCTATCCTTAGTTTGCTAAATCTATTCCTTCTAAATTTTGCTATCCTCAGTCTACTCAGAGGAATACCAAATATCGAAATGCAGTTATCGATCATCAAAGGCTATGGTTCGAAAAATAACAGTTCATTTGTAACTCAAAAGAAATTTGTGATAGAGTACACATGCCATAGCAATAAAAAATCTGATTGAAATCTTAGAGAGCACTGATGTTTGTGATAGCAATGTTGACAATATTGTTCGTTTTGCAAGTATGTAAACGCTAGGAAAGATCGGTAAACAGCAACAATATGAACGCTTTTCATAATAACTCAATGATATCTATCAGACGAGTTTCACAACTGGGAAATTTTACGATAAATTGTTCCTTTTCTAAAATTCTCTTCTTACAAAATCCAAACTCATTGAGCATTGGCCTTCATAGTCATTAAATAGTGTTTGTATTTCGCTAACTTTATCATAGACATGATTACTACAATGGAATTTTAATGCGATTATGGCTCAGTTTAACGAAAAAGCCCACTTTCTTCGGATCGGCACTAAATTAAGCAAAGATGCCGCATTGAAAATACATATCACACGATCAAGATGTCTCACTGTACGTGTAACTGTTTGGTATGCTATACCAAGTCACGGAATAATTGGTACGAAATTCATTGAAGACATGGTGGCTGCTGAGCGATAAGTCTAAATTTTAAAAATAATAATAACACTATTCTTATCAAACAAAATGAATGCTAAGTTTCAAAATGTGTTTCATGTAGAAAGGATAATCATCCCGCCGGAACGATAGGGTGCTTGAAGTTCTGAAAGAATACTTTGGAGATGGCAAAAATTTTGGAATATCCAGAGGTCACTGGAATCGGAATCGGTTGGCAGCCATATTCTCTTGATCTTAAATCTTGTTATTCATGTTTTGTGGGAAAATATTAAAGACAAATTTACAAAAATAACCCCAAAACCATCAATAAAATCTAAAAGGTCATCTGAAGCTACGAAGTCTCGTCACTTTAGCGAATTTTGTGTTGTTTTATTTATTTTTTGTAGTTTTTTATTATAACTGTTGACAGCAAGCACATCTAACATGTCATAAACTTATCCGAATATCTGCAGTTACGTTTAAATTTTGAATAAAGTTTTAAACTCAGTAGTTTTTTAGCATTTTTTTTTATTTTATATATATCAATAATTTTCATTATACATATTTGCGCATTCACAAAAATAAAAATATATATTTCGATTTCTTTCATAAGTTTAAAAGTATTCATTCCTCTTCGAAACAAATTCCATGCAGGACCGTGGTGGCCTGGTGGTAAAGTCTCGGCTTCGGAAAACAGGAGGGTTTCGTGCTCGAGACTCGATTCCTCCAAAAAACCGTCGTGTGACGGGGGTCTCTTGCACGTTAAATCTGTCAGGCCAAACGTTCTCCCGCTGGTGTGGTATGGAGAGGGGGGTGCTAATTCAGGTGTCGTTCTCGTCATCTGATCGTGGTTCAAAATCCCGAGTCCGTCCCAAAGTAGCCGTAGTGTTGCTTTACAACGGGACGTTAATCTAACTAAACTAAAACTAAAAGCCATGCAATGTACAGCCAAAAAAAATTTTTTTTAATTATGCACAAAAAATTATTAAACAATTAAATTATGCAAAAGTGAAATGCACACATTACCGCATAAATATGACATACATGTATACAAAGAACACATACACTAGCGCTCACAAAAACAAACAGAACCAAGAAACGAGCAAATGCGTACAATTTATGTGTGAAGTAAAAATGTATTACTTTTGTTCGAATTTCCTTCAAAACAAAATTCGACATCTATTAATTCAGATTTGCAATCCTAATTAATGGAAATTGCATTGCTTTGAATTTAAATATTTGTGTGCGCAGTATCTTATTCATTTTCATCGAATAAATGCCATTAGCAAGAAAAAAAAATTCTCCCTGAATGTGTAATTGAAGGAAAACCACGTGAAATCAACAGGGAAATCTTTTACGTTAAAGCAATGAGTAAGTCATTATTTTAGGTTTGATTGTTCTTTTGGTGTCCTTTGTGCCTATAGTGGAGGTGTTTTGACGCTTCAATCAGCACTTATTGACAGTTGCTGACAGCTGTGACGAGCGAGTATTTCGGTACTTTGTTCTCACTTATCTTGATAAGACGAGTTCGCCGAAGTAATTATGACTTCCTTAATTCCACTCCTATCTTTTCGGAAATAGATCGAGTGATAAGAAGAATTCCGCGAATTATCTAACAAAAAAATGTATTATTTTATCGAATGTCCCTGAAGTAAAAAAAAAAAAATTATAATTGTGATGTGAATTATTTGTGATTAGCTTAAGATGCAAAGCGGAAAATTAAATGTATGTATTTTAAAATAACTTTTACCAGAGATCATATTTGAAAATTTTAAAACTTATTTTACTTATATCAATTTTATTTGGATATTTTTTTAGCAGTTATTGTTCAACGAAATTTTTCAAGAAGATATATTTTAGCAACAAAATCTTCACACCTCATTTTTGTTATATTTATGCGATAAAATACCACATATTATTTATCACTCTGTAATCTTATATACATTAAACTCGATAACCATAATTATTTAAATATTATGTTAGTTGAAAATAATTGACCGATTAATTTTATTTTCCAAATATTTTTTTTTTCTTTTACCTTTTTCCTATGTGTGTTTAATTGTTCGACAAGCAAGCTATTTCTTTCAAGGAATTAAGAATTTTCAAACAGTTTTACAACATTTTTTATAAATTCATCAACATTCTGCTGAAACTGGTTTCTTATTGGAGTCCGAAATTTTAAAGAAAACTGTACTTCTGTAAGCTGTATAGTATATCACAATTTTTTAAATATAAAATTCAATAATCGGAATGAAATATTGACAGCTGTATTCCAAATTAGTTGTAAATATACATAAATATATACAGCTGTAAATATATATAAATAATAAATATTCATAACTTGGGATAGTTATATTTTGAAAATTATAAAATTTATAATAGACAATTTTCTAAATCATAACATTCTATAGCAAATATTTTTCAGATTAAAAAATTTACTTTTATTTGTTGGAATATGGTGACTGATTTTTTTAATAATGACCAACATTTTTTAAATATTGTGGATTTAGCTGAAGTATCAATTGATCGATTGATATAATTTTTTGATTCAGTATGCATGGAGTCACGAGGCACTGATTAAAAATGTATCAGGAAATGTTTTCTGAAATTTAAACATACCACATACTTTTAAAATAGCAATCATGTTCTAAATAATATATATTTTTATTTTATTTAATGGCATGGGAAATTTTATAATGTCCAGTTCAGAACTTACATCAGAAATTAAGTGTTTGTTTGAAATATGTACCAAACTTTCAGCAGGTATACGCGAAACACTTTCAACAGATAAAAAATTACAAAACAGAAACATTAAATATTTACATGTATTAGAAAAATTTTGAGCAGAATTTACAAAAAAAAAAAAAAAAAAAAAAAAAAAAAAAAAAAACTACTATAAAATATTTTTATTGAAAAATAATAATAATATTTTGTATTTATTCTTCAAAATACATTTTTAAATAGTTAATTCTCTTGGAAAAATTTTTTATAGCGCATAACATGCAATGTATTATTATGGAATATATTAATGGGCTATAAATATAATTAATAACTTTCAACAGAGCAAATTCTTCTTTTAACCTGTTCAATAATAAATAAATGAGATTTTTATTAGTAAGAAAATATTTCTTACAATCAATTTGCATTAATTTTATTACCAACACATTAATATAACGGAATAAATTCTTATTTGTGGAAAAGTAGGAATTTCTTCCGTCAAAATATATTCATTTCAAATAATTACTTTTATTTTTCATGATTTCATACTGATTTTAATAATTACCTTAGAATAAAGAGAATTTAACATCTCTGAATTAAAATGTATCAGTAAATGTTTTCTGAAGTTTAAACACACCACATACTTTTAAAATAGCAATCTAGTATTAAATAATAGATATTTTTATCTTATTTAATCACATGGGAAATTTCATAATGTCCAATTCAGAACTTACATCAGAAATTACATGTTTGTTTGAAATATGAACCAAACTTTCAGCAGGTATGCGCGAAACACTTTCAAAAGATAAAAAATTACAAAATAGAAACATTAAATATTTACATGTATTAGAAAATTTTGAGCAGAATTAAAAAAATCACTATAAGATATTTTTATTCAATAATAATAATAATATTTTGTATTTATTCTTTCAAATACATTTTTAAATAGTTAATTCTCTTGAAAAACTTTTTATAGAGCATAACATCCAATGTATTATTATGGAATATATTAATGGACTATAACAAACAGTAAAATGTATATCCATACATATTACTATATATTAATATGTATGTTTAGATCTAAATCCAATATATATATTTTTTATTTTATAGAACTATTTTTTACTTATTTTTTATTTTATAGAATTTTTGAATCGGATGTAATTTCGAAAAATTGAAGACAGAGTCCAAGTACTTATAAGAATAAAAACTTTTTTTTAAATTATCATTTTTTATTTTGTAGAATTTTTGAATCAAATGTAATTTTGAAAAATTGAAGACAAGAGTCCGAGGGATTATAAGAATAAAAACATTTTTTTAATTATTTTTTATTTTGTAGAATTTTTGAATAAGATTTATTTCGAAAAATTGAAGACAGAGTCCGAGTGATTCTAAGAATAAAAACTTTTTTTAAAATTATTTTTTTTTATTTTGTAGAATTTTTGAATCAAATTAATTTCGAAAAATTGAAAACAGAGTCCGAGTGATTATAAGAATAAAAACTTTTTTTTATTTTGTAGAATTTTTGAATCAAATGTAATTTCGAAAAATTGAAGACAGAGTCCGAGTGATTATAAGAATAAAAACTTTTTTTTATTTTGTAGAATTTTTGAATCAAATGTAATTTCGAAAAATTGAAGACAGAGTCCGAGTGATTATAAGAATAAAAACTTTTTTTTATTTTGTAGAATTTTTGAATCAAATTAATTTCGAAAAATTGAAGACAGAGTCCGAGTGATTATAAGAATAAAAACTTTTTTTTATTTTGTAGAATTTTTGAATCAAATTAATTTCGAAAAATTGAAGACAGAGTCCGAGTGATTATAAGAATAAAAACTTTTTTTTATTTTGTAGAATTTTTGAATCAAATGTAATTTCGAAAAATTGAAGACAGAGTCCGAGTGATTATAAGAATAAAAACATTTTTTAAAATTATTTTTTTATTTTGTAGAATTTTTGAATCAAATGTAATTTGGAAAATTTGGAAACAGAGTCCGAGTGATTATAAGAATAAAGACTTTTTTTTTAAATTATTATTTTTATTTTGTAGAATTAATTTTAAATCAAATGTCATTTCGAAAAATTGAAGACAGAGTCCGAGTACTTATAAGAATAAAAACTTTATTAATAAACTATATATCAGTCTGGGGTAGTAGAACACAATGAGGGTTAGCGCCATTAACATGCAACATGAGGAGAAGCTGGCCGGTGGTCATTGGGGTTACACTGGACACTTGGTGTTAAGACACGGAATCCACCATTTCATGCACGCAATCCCTGCGAACACACAACAAAAAGCACAATCACAACAAGCACAAGCAGCATGCGAACACTACAAGTAAACATTTAGCAAGCTATTCGGATACATCCAATCCTTTGATGCGATTTTAAAAGCAGGAAATTGATTACTGTTTCCACTGTTTACAGCATTCATTTAAATTATTAAAATTTTTATTAATTTAAATACATTCGGATACATTTAATCCTTTTATGCGATTTTAAAAGTAGGAAATTATTTACTGTTACAAAATTCATTTAAGTTATTAAAATTTTAAAATTAAATTATTAAATTTAAAATTTTTTAAGGAAATACCAGTATTTCTGGAAATTACATTTCAGCATCATTTTTTTTCATTTGCATAGCTGGTGTTTATGAATTTTTTTCACACTGAATTCTCTAAAGAAACGCAATGATAATTTCATAGATTATAACATTCTTTATTATTCGAATTTCTAGTCAAATGATGCATTAAAATAGGTATAATAAATTCTTAATTAATAGGAAAATGTGCTCTAAAGAGAAGTTTCACTTAATATGCAATTAAATAATTTAACTGCAATAAATTATTGTTATATTTCGAAGTATATAACATTCCCCTGATAATAATATCATATTTTGAATTCTATCAAAAGTGATTCGTAAGTTTCGTAAGTCATGGAGGAGCACCATATTGTTCGAATTCTGCTCGATATTAATTATTTCAGTACTTACAAAGTCATATAATATTTGCTGCAAAATGTTTTCATTAAAATTTAAATCATTCTTTTTATTCAATAACGGTTTATCAAAATTTCGATTACTAGTTTAAAAATACGAATGTTCCACAAGATATGAAGCGTGTAATTTTTATAAATTCGGATAGAACACGTTAAGATGAATATTTTGACGTATATCAAGTGGATAATTGGACGATGACGCTTTATTAGGAGACACTCGAGTTATACATCATGTCTTGAAGTGTTTTATTCGAATATGTAAATATTAAGCGCTGCATAATTAGCGGGACACCCTGTATATACTTTTAAATTCGTTAAAAGATTTTTTGGATGATGAAAAGAGTTTTTAAAAATTAAATTTCAAAAATTATTTCTTCATTTCAAATTCTGAAAACAAAATTATATCCAGAATTTAATCAATCAAAGCAGTTATTTTTTCACCTAATAGAATGTGATTTATATTGTGGAAATTAAAGCAAAAATAAAATTCAATATTTAAAACAGAATTGTAAAGTTCTAGCAGAATAAAATAAAACTAAAAACGTTATATACAGTTATCTTCGAATAATTAATTTTGCTTTTCAAATTTCTAAATTAAGTTATTGCTTTATCAGAAATATCATTATACTTTTTGTCTTAAAGCATCTTAACGAATAAATGTAATGCAATAATTATACCCTCAATTAACAAAAAGATATTTAAATTATAAACACATAAAGGGAATTTGAAAAGATTTTTTAACAATTTTTGATGGTAAAGACTTCAAATACAGTATAAAATTAATAGAAAAATATTATTTGAAAATGAATTTGAAATGAGCAGGGTTAATAGTACTTAAAAGATTTATTTAAAATCTTTATTTTATTTTTTTATTTATTAAATTTACAAAGCTAGAAAATTGTATAAATATAAAGCCGTAACAATTCGTATACGCTTAAAAGGATCAAAACAAAAGCAAATCTATAAGCAGTCCAAGCCGAACCTTTGCACACAAATTTTATATCATTTTAGGCAAAAGTGTTCATTCAAGCAATGCCATGCAAAAGAACAGCAAAAACAGCATATTACAACGACAAAATAAAATGGAATAACAAGCAAAGAATGCTGGGAAAATCAAAAGGCCAAAACGAATTGAAAAAGTAAAAGCAAATTTCGTCTCATACGTACATTATGAATGCAGTATTAGAAAAAAAAAAACTAATTGGAATAATAACAATTAAAGCAGTATTATTTACAGTACTGTGGAGAAATTTTTTTGGAGATATCAAATCTTTAGGATAAGGTGCAGGTATGAATGGCGGCATCAAATGAATGAATAAAAAAATAGAACAATAACCTGTCTCTTTTTTTTTTCCAAAAAATGACAAAATGTGAGAGAAAAAATATTCAAGGGAAATATCATTTTTACTTTATTGTATATGAAATCTATAAAAAAGGAAATATTATAATTTCGAGCTCGGAGACTGAGACTTCAACAAATTCGAGCTCGATATTTAGCCAAATCTTTACATTTCGAACCTACTATATAAACATATCCTTTGAAATATATCGGTTTACATGTCATGCGAAGGATCTGAGAAAGATAAGAAAGATCTGAGATAGACAGAAAAAAGTTTAATTGTTGTCTGTACTCCAAATTTTCATTTTTCTTTGAAAGGAATCCATGCAGAGAAATATGTTTGGTTGACTGAACACAAGTTAACACAATAATTATAAAACAAAATGCTAAATAGATAAGATTTAGCATGTAAATAACAGTCAATAAATCAAACTGTCAAGGAGTTGATCGTCTCTTGGTTTGTACTTTCATAAACAATATGAAAGCCTCTTAGCTCAAATCGCAATGTCTTGCCTATATATATGAAATTTTGTATGTGACTAAAATTGTAGTTCTGTGCTAAAATTTGGTTTCAATTGGTCTGAAAAATGTTTACCAAAATACATATTTGATTTTCTGGTACTTGCAATCAAGCACCATCTCAACGATTCTTCTTTATCTTCACTGCCACGATAATTTCGGACGGACCCAGCCCTTTCTCACAATCCCATTTCATACCATCCTGATTTTAGCAATTAATCACCTTCCCTCCACCCCAAAAAACTTAAAAAGATAGCGGGTAAATATTATTTTTTCGTAATTATTATTCTTCAATAGCATATAATAAAATATAAAGCATATAATAAATGTCATATAAAAATTAATACTATGTAGAAAATCTGCAAGAAATTTTCCAGGGAATCTCTCCTACCGACATTTTTTATTGGTTATTTGGAATTTTGAAGTCTTATTTCTTGCATATTGCTTATAATTCGCAATCAGTATGCATCATTAATGATAGGATTGGATTCCGATTCTACAAATCTACCAATGCGAAACTTTCGTAGATCAATGGAATAGAATGACGGCAGAATATGAATCGGAATGAGAAGTTTATGGTTATCCTCTTTATTTACTCAAGGCGAATTTGGTCTGGAACAGCGCATTATTTGCGCTAACAAAGCTGTTGCTTTCCTCTAAGTAAAATTTAAAAAAAGGAGCTGTTTCTCTTGAAAGCCTTTTAGAAAATATACCTAACTCTATATAAAAGGGGGGGAAACCATTATATTAGCTAAGTCGGTCTTTTAATTAATGTGTAACTTCAATGTACCACCAACACTAACAGAAGTTTCTTACATCTACAGTATCACAAATTCCTGACTCGTGAACTTACTATAAAAGAGGTACGAAGTGAAAATTTGAGACACAAAGCACTGCATGTTACTTCATTTTTCTGAGTTTCTTAGTTTCATTCTTTTCATAATATTCTTAAACGCATACCGTCCATAATACAATGACTTATTAGAAATATGAAGAAATACATATAGCTTGTCTTTGATGTTCCTTAGCGTAATTCATTTTCTAATATTCTTAAATGGAAACCGCCATAATATACTGACCTATTAGAAACATCAAGCACTGAGTATACCAAGTCTTTGATATTCCTTACCGAGATTCGTTTTCTAATAATCTTAAATGCATACCGTTATAATATGCTGGCCTATCTGGAATACTTTGTGCTACATTTTCCTTATCGTTTGCTTTTTTTCCCTTAGCATAATTCGTTTTCCAACATTCTTAAATGCATATCAACATGGTATGCTAGTCTTATCGCCAATTTGTACTCAATATTTTGGGGAAAAATGCTTTTATTCTAATCACTTGATATGTTACTGAAAAACAGAAATAATTTACCGTCTCCAAACAACCATATGAATTATTTTTATTTGCTACCAGTTACTTCTATGCCGTTGAGAATATTAACTGTCTCATTTGTTACCGCAGAGTTTTTATTAAAATTCTTCTGAGAATTGTAAGCTTCATTAAACTTTTCGCTACAATGAAATTATTTTTTCAAGTTGACGATCGAAATAAATAATGGGAAGTGAAAAAATTCCCACGAAACATTTCAACAAGTATTTAATCTTCTGATGCGCATCAAAAAGTGCAATTTCAACGATGCATTAAAAAAGTTAGATATATAATTTTGAGAAGGAATTTTTTCCCTATTTTTCAGTTTGAATACAATGTATTTTTTTTAAAAAAAACAAGCACAATGTTTTTTTTTACAAATTACAATACATTAACAATTACAATATACAATACAGAATACAATTACAATACATTTTTTTACAAAATATATTTTAAAAAATCAAATCGTAACATTTACAGAAGATTTGGAAAAGTAGAATGCTTAAAGAAAAAAAACCTATGTAAATATTTGTGAAACTTCATATTTTTTCCTGTTTGTATATGTATTAAAAACAACAGCTAGAATAAAAGGAAATTTGTGTGTAGCATGTAAGCAATATGTATCTCATATTTTTTTTTAATCAAATGAAAAAGATTTTCATTCTATATGAATTTACAAAATGAGGTTGAAAAAAAGATTGACAAACCAGTTGCAAAACTTATTTTTCCGTAACTTTTCAAATTTCTTTTTCTCTTATTTCAAGAGAAAGCACAAAAAAGATGACCAAAACATCTGGGAAAAAACTGCTTAACAAGTCTGAAAGTACTCATGTCAAGTGTAAAAACCACGGAAACCTGTAAAATTCATAGACTTGCAAAACAAAACTCGTTTTGTCCTGTTTTCCTGTAACCTCATTTAAATACAATAGTCGAAAAATGGTTATATATCATGCGAAATATCGTAATATCTGACTTAGCAAGACATTATCATCTAGTGAATCACTATCGCTTAACAGAACGTCTATTTTCCTTTGATTATTTGTTATATTTTGTTCATCATGAGCCGACATTCGTCTAAAGCACATATTCGAAATATTAAAGACAATCAATGGCAACATTCTGTTGTAGATTTTACAAGGAAGAAATTAGAAAGTTTTTGGCAAAATACAGATTTGAAATTTAGAATGTCGTGAAGAAAGGAAAATCAGAGTTCAAAAAACGCTCATACATATATTAAAGTATGAAATATATAAAATACGTAAAAGTAATACATATATTTCATTGATATATAGTGAAATGGCGAGAAAACAAATAGATAAACATAAAACACACACACGAAATTATAAAAAAAAGTACCAATTTACTGTATCTAATTAAAACTAATAAAATTGACATTAGAGTGCTATTATGCTACAATGTAATGATTGTTCCTCTAAAAGATGTATTTTGAAGTACATCATAATAGTGGGTAATGTTCAGAAAAAGAGAACGACATCTGAGTTTCCAGCATAAAATTTCACGTGCTTTAAATCGTAACAGGTAGCGGATTTTCTGCGAAATCGAATTCAATATCCAGCTTATTTTGGATATATTAAGAAAAGATAAATGATGTAAAAATAATAAATAACACAGCTCTGAAGGAACTAAAATATTACTCAAAAGTATTAGAATAGTCTCAATTATGAGATTAGTATACTCTGCGATTTTATAACTTCACTAAAAGAAGAGCATTATTGGCCTAAATATTTTGATACTAATTTCATTAAAATAAAATGCGACGAAAATTTTGACTCAATGATTTCTATATTCTGCATTTAATTTTTTAAAATGGCATAAAAAATAATAGATAAATATTTCAACTATATTCAACTCTTATATCTCAATCAAATATAAAAAAGATCTGATTTAAAGATTATAAATAAAAAATCTATAACAAACTGTTAGTTTACTAAAATATAATAAAGTCTGTAAAAAATTTCACAGAAAATATTAGTAAAATCAATTATCTGATATTAATTTTTAACTAATAATTTATACAGTCTAGAATACTTACCGTATTATGAGTTCTTCGATGTCTGTCAAGGCTTCCTGTTATTCGCGTCACTTTGTGCGCAGGCGCGAACAGACCATAGTTCGGAGAACACCGGAAGTACCTAAAAAGCAAAAAGAAAGGTGAACATGACTTCAAATTCCTTGAAGCTCCTGTTTTAATAGGAGTTCATAAGATGCAGTAAAATTTGAGGATTTCTATTATTTCATTTAAGAATGGAAAATCTTAATATTTAATTATTTAAATATTATATTCAGCTTGAAAATATTGAAACTAGAATTTTAATCTATATCTATACTTATAATAAAGCTCAATGTGTGTGTGTGTTGGCGCTCAACAGACCAGACCGTTGGACCTACAGATACCAAATTTCGTACATATATACCTTGGAGGTCGGGAATGAGCACCTAGGAGCCCTTTTTCCAAATTTTTAATTAGAATTTGAATTAATTAAAATTTAAGCGAAATGTCGATGTTTTTTCTCTATAACTTCCGAAAATATGATCGCACAAACATGATTTTTACATCAAATTAAAGATGAAAAAATTAGCTTTCTAATGGTATCAGTGTTTTAATGTATAACTTAAGCTTCTATTTTTAACGAATTTTTAAAGAAATATTTTAACCATGTTTTTTTAGCACCTGACTGGATAATATAAAAGAAAACAATGACGGAAGTTCAAATAAAAAAAACTATCACCGCAAATTAAATCAAAAGAAATGCAACTTTTAGCACGTGACTGGATAAAATAAAAAATATATAAAATGTGATATTTTCTTTAAAAAATGCAAGGCAAAGGATTCTATGACCGTTTGCAATATCTATATCATTAATTCATTAAATCCTCTTTATTTACGATAAACCTGATTGAATTTATACAGGATATGCATTCAAATTCCGGCCCAATAGCCACTTCGTAAAATATTAGTAATAGGCATATATATTGTTTAGTACTGTTAGCTTAATCTAAATAAAGTAAATAATTGCCTTTTATGTGGCTTGAGTCCAATTATGCATTGATGAATTATGAGTATTAGATTTCTTCATACTTTGCTCTGTGAGCCATATTTTACAAAATATTTTTAATAATATTTTAAATAAAAGTTGCTACATCAATCAGTTTTCTAAATCAATAATTAAAACTTACTGATTTATAAAATTAAAGAATGTTATTAGGAAAACGTGTTCTTTTAGAACTTTCCGGCCATCATCTTAAAGAAAATATTAATTTCAGGCCAATCAATGCCCGAAATTACTTCCAGGCTAATGAATATGTGATTTAATTGAAAATTTTACTGATGGCGAACCAAAGACGGCTAGTAAAATATCAAATTGGCAGATGCATTTCACCAAGAAATGTGCAAACATGATTTTTTGACTGATGTTTAATTTAGATATGATAGAGATAGCTATGATATGTGCATCTTTATGGTAATTTTTTAAATCAATCATTAATCGGAGTCTAGTTCTCGGTAACGTCCTGGTACAACTTGATATTGAGAGCTGAGGATAGGAAACGTGGTCTCTTTGTTTCACATCATAGATATCGATTACAAAGGAAGAACTAACTTTACAAAGATCATTAGTAGATGACTATCTGATTTCATGACGGCGGATGAATAATGATGTATTGTATTTCATGCAAAAATTATTTGGTTGGAAATTCTTACACTTTTTCTCATGGAACCAATGTCCTGAATATACGCGTTTGATCGCATATGGCACAGATCTTTTCATAATAAACAAAGGCCCGATTTAAATAAATAAATAAAATAAAATTTTCAAGCATCTCATTGCAGCACAGATAAGTGAAAGAAAAGGACCTTAGAATCATACAAGGAACTTCTATATTAAGCAGCTAAAGACAGCTGTCCCTTTATTTGAACTGGACAATATATTTGAAAGCTATGGATAGGTAGATCTGACAAAAATGATAAGACAAGCAGATTTCCTAAAAATAAGCAGATTTTGTTACTAATATTTGGAAAAGACGGAATACCAACTAGACAAACTGGGTATTTAGTCCGCCAGCGTCCTCATCTATTGGTAGAGTGACTTCTCCGCGATCTGAGCTTCCCGGGTTCGAGTCCTAGATCAGACATGGTGATTTTTTATACTTTGTTCAGTAAAAGGGGTGTGTGGAAGACCCCTCCCCACTGACTAAAGGGATTGCGTAAAGTCGGGGTTACACGACCGTCCGTTTCACAGATTTGGTCATAAATCAGACCTCCGACCCACTGGGGGACCAAACTCTCCCATAGCCATGAGGATGCGTTTCACCTTCGACCCCTCTTGGACTCTTTGATACCTGGCATATTTACCGACAAATTGTCGGTAAAGTCGACGGGCATCAAAGAAGACCAGAAAACCGCAAGAGGGGTCAAAGCGCGTCACATGGCTCGTGTGCAGATGGGTATAGGCCGTGTAACCGGCCCTTCATGTGCCATCTTCATGAGCTAAAAGTCAGACTTCAGCCCCCAAGTTCTTAAGGCCTTTATCCTCAGAAGCTACACCCCCCCCTTTCCGTTATAAAGATGGGCAAGGCATCCTCGTCATTAAAGAACATTTCAGTTGGTTTGTGTGATGTATGTTCACTACCTATGCACTGTTCTAATTATACTCAAGCAAAGCGATTAAAAAACACTATATTTCTGACTGGTTGTCAAATCAACACTTTACAAACTCTATGAAGTATTAGGATAGTATAAACTTTCTATAAAATGTAAATGTACAGCTTATCTACATCTTATTATGTTCCTTTAATTATTAATATATTTATAATTAAATATTTGCTTCAATTATATAGTGTAAAATGTGACTTCTTGTGTACAGTCCCACCACCAGTGAACGTTGCCGTATCGACAGGAGTTGTTATGGCTGAATGCTATTCACCCATAACACCGACTGATTCACCAAACTGACATCCTTTTCGCGACAATTGATCCCTCATGCCACAAAGTGGCCAACTGCTGAACTTCCTATTTTTCTTGCTGCTCACTTATCTTTCTATTAAACAAGAAGAAGGCCATCACTTAAAGACAATTTCCTCGAAATTCTCAATATTCATCCAAATTCTCCTTTCACAACAACATAAATCCAAGCACCTCAAACAGAAGGTAACAAACACCTGACAATTTTTAACATCATACTCTTCAGAGTTTTAAGTGTAAAATAAGATTGTTGGACATTCAGGAGACATAATATATAAATATGAATAAACAAAAACGTTCGTGAAATTAAAGAAAATGTAAATTTGTAAATTAAAATAAATCACGAAAATCGGAAAGCTTATCAGTAATTGAGAAAATGTATCGCTCAAGTTGAAGACAGTTGAAGAAAGGCAAAAAAAGCCTCAGTATAGAATCATTATAAAAATCGGCCCGTGTGTATATTGAAATAATAATTAATATGGATAAATGACAATTTTATTGCACTATTATTTGGTGTTGCAAAACTAAGCTCCTACTATTCACTATAAAGATAGAGCGTTTCGTTACTAACACTTTATTCTGATTAAAGACAAATTTGAAAATGTCTAGTCTTTTCCTATAATTCCTCTTTTTTTATTTTTCAAAAGGTCTTTTAAAAATTTTTACTTAAATAAATTAAATAATCACCTAATTTTCTAATTACCATGTGTTATTACAACTTTTTAAATTTATCTCAATACAACATTTCAATTCAGCAAAAGACAATTACTTTAAGAAAGAAATTAAAAAATATATTAAACATGAACCTTAACATTAATTGAAAAATTATTAAAATGATATTAAAACTTTCTCATGAATATTATCAAAATGCAGCAAATTTTATATGAAAGTTAATAGAATAGTTTCCTTAAACCATTTTTATCTCTAATTAATCGACCGTCATTAATTCCTGAATTAATCCTGAGGACTAACTTACGAAAAGAGAAAAGACAACTAACAAAAAGATTAATATTTTCTTGGACTAATATCAATGGGTATTAACAACTTAAGACTTTATTAGTTAGTTTTCTAATGGTATGAATATTTTATAACTTTTATATCCAAAATTACTTCACTAAAGCTTCAAGTTGATACTTAAATGTATTACTTTTACAAATATCATCAAATTTTAAATAAAATGTACTATTTAAATTTCGCAACAGAAAAAATGACATTATTTTTAAGTGGAGACGAAACATTAAATCATTTTCCTATTTAACTCTTTTTTTTATAATAATATTAACATTACATCATGGGAAAAAATTTTAATAGAAATCTATGTATTGGGAATTTTTAGGTGACAGATGGAACATCTGATATATATTTCAAAGCCAACAAAGGTAAAGGATTGGTCATTATTAAGTTTTATGAAAACTATAATCCAATTCATGAAATATTCATTTTCACAAACCTATTGTACATTAAACATCTTACAACATTTTGAGTGACCAAAATATGACCTAGAAAGTATGACTAATTCATCACAATTTTATATGGCATTGTTTCGCACGGAAAAAAATTACATGCCTGACTCACAAAATCTAGTTATTCTAACTGCATAAATCAATGTCCATCAAAAATGGCAACTGAATTCCCATCTTGGCAAGATATCTTGGTGACCTCGAATTGGTGGAACTCTTCATTTCTAATACACATTATTGTAACAACGCTTTACAGAAAAATGCCACCAACGTGGAACATATTTGGCATTTTACCGTTTTCTCAAGGACACCTGGAAAAGGACAAGCGCTTTGTGAAATTTCCAGGGCTTCCGAAAACCGAGCAATAAATTCTGGACCGGAAACTTGTGGTCGAATCCATATTGCGCATCTCTCGCAGAGCGGAAACCCGAAATGTTCAAAGATGACGATGGAAAAAAAAAAACAACAACGAAATCGTGACTTATTAAGAGAGTTTTCGTGACTTTCGCCTTTCATCACTGGAAGTGTCGGCAGCTGTGGAATCGCACTTTCTTCATCGAATTTAAATATTAGATAAATGAGAAACGCTTTCGTGAGCTGAGCATCCGTTCGCAATGACCATGAAAATGAGATGCTAAAAGGAGAAAAACATGAGTATTTGCAGAGCAGAGATTGGTTAAAGACTTCGGCTGACCGTTTGAGTAATTTAACTTCCTTTCGAGCTAAAACCTTATCAATATTTATTTAAAGGTTGTGACCGAAAGGGCACCAAAATTTTAATTCTGTCAGGGTAGACTATTAAAATCGATAAATCATGCCAATTTAATTAAAAATACATTTAATGACATTAAAGGACATGATTTACACGGGGACAAAACTATTTAGGACAATAACATTTAACATATATGCATTAAAATAATACTCGGGGACTACATCATGCTTTACACTCGCTTCCAAGACATGGACTGATTGTTCATGGCAACGACCGATAGAGGGCCGAAGAAAACAGTTACGGTTACAAGGTCATATTTAATTCGAGATATTTAGATATTTTAAACAATTCATGACTCTTAGTTCTCCACTGATCGATTATTAAATTAACAAATTATACGTGCTCTGCAAATATGTACAAATATTTTTCAAACAATACTGCACAGATGTATAGTAATTATTATAATAATATAATTGTTATATGATTATAATTGCTATATCTAATATTATAACAACATAGTATAGCGATATCAACTCCCTTCTATATTTTCCCGTCTTTCTGTTGATCTCCTAACATTTATTTGGATTGGATATTAACGTAAAGAGAGTCCCAGAATGAATGAAAGATGTGAATTTGCAAACATTCGTGAAGTAAATTGTTGCCCGTCTTGCTAAAAAAATATTTGACGGCTGATAGTTTATGTTTAGAAAAATGGAAAGTTACATAATAGAACAAAGTGCTAACACAAGACTTTAATTAAATAAAAAAACATATTTTTTCTAGAAAATGTTAAAATTTTTCGTAAAGTACTCGGGATAAGGCTATATATAAGGAAAAGCACACAGGGCAAATTTCCTCTACGGCTTTGCTGGCATATATGCACTCTTTTGTTAAAAATTTCCATGACCATTTCGCATAAATGTGGCTGATTTCGTCGATGCAGCATCAAATTTCCTCCTTCCATGCACACGCGCTTGTGGGTGCGTTGGCATAGACCTTTGACTTCAAATAATCCCATAAAAAGAAAATCCACTGGTGTTAAATCACACTGTCTAGAGTGACCACTTTCCAAATTTTCGAACTGTGGCCAGACTTTCATAAGTTAAACCAAACCAAATAAGTTTTAACCAAATCTGTCAAAAGCTTAACCGACTATCTTTCCATTCTTTTTTATATACTTTAACACAATGACAAATCATTAATATTCGTTATTTGATCATGTGACTACAAAAGTAATTCCGTGTGAAATTTGGGTTTCAATCGAAGGGGAAAACGCGTTTAAAATGCATATTAAGATGATAGGTTTACTAAAAATTCTATTTCTCAGATAAAAAAAATCTGTATTTTGCAAATGCCATGCAAAATACTCTCGCCTTACCCAAGTTTTTATCTGGGAAATAAGGAGAAAAACTTTTATCCAAGTGTAAATGAGAAATTTAAGAAACACTTAATCCCGCTGAATTTATCATTATATAGATACAAAAACATGAATACGGCATGAAATTCAGTGACTGCATTTTAATATCAACGTAAATCACATTATAATGCATTATAATTTTCATGCTTTAAAATTCAATTTCTTTTAGTATCTCTTAATTTTTGCGAAGAATAAGTATTTCAAAACTAAAAGCGAACTTCGTAAATTAAAGGCATTAAAGCGAATTTAATAATGGAACTTTTCTGTTTACTACTGTAAGCGATACCACCCCCCGAGGACACTTTTGAAAGATGATGAGATACTTCCAGCATGATGGTTGTATATCCCTATCCTGGAGGGTACACGAAAAGATAGGGGTCTGGTTCCTCCCATCGATAACTGGGCGTACATTCTTAGGCAAGTGTTGTGCCTTGGCCATGGATGGCCCTTAAAATTCAACCACAGTTTTTGCCAGTGCTGTTGGTGCTGTTCTCCGGTCATTCAGGTATTATTTATATACCTTCAGGCAGGTATGGTATGGTGTGTTTTATTGGCACAAGTCTGTATTGGTCCAACTTTGGACAAACTGCGCCATCCACAAGGATATTTAAATAATTCCGTTATAAAATGTGTAAATGAAAGAAGGATGCATTGTAAAAAATGTCAAAAGTTGAGAAGATCTATGTTTTAAAATGATTTGACATAAGAATAAAAATAAATCAAATCTTAAATGCTATGAACAAAAACAATAGCTCTTAAAAAGTCAAAAAGTTTTGAGTGAGGTTTCTCACTCACTAGGTCTCGTAAATTTAAAATAGACGAATGAAAGTGAGTTAAACGATCTAAAGTAAAATTAGGATATTCAGTAAGAATATGTGCTATAGGGTCGATCACTTCACAGTTAGTACAATGAGGGGCCCGTTCTCCAAACAACAAATGTCTGTGATTGTATTTTGTGTGACCAGAACGTAGACGAATTAATTTTACATCCGCTTCTCGGTTCGGTAAAACTGACTACATATTTATTTTTGGTTGAA